>MCJB01004186.1:4929-19589 GCA_002018475.1 Nicotiana obtusifolia
ATATATATATATATATATATATATATATATATATATATATGTGTGTGTGTGTGTGTGTGTGTGTGTGTGTGTATAAAAGGATATATAAATACCGAGCCATGATGAATTCGGTCGGGTAATGATGATATATAAATACCGAGCCATGATGAATTCGGCCGGGTATTGATGATATATAAATACCGAGCCATGATGAATTCGGCAGGGTAATGATGACGTATAAATACCGAGCCATGATGAATTCGGCCGGGTATGAGCCCTAAGAGGCATGCACCATTATAACCGAGCTTGAAAGGGGGCGGGTAAGGTTAAATTTATGATTGCAGTTATGAGATGATTATGAGCCCATGGAGGTATATGTGTGTGATTGTATGTGATAACGATAATAGTAATAATGATTATGAGGCCCACGGAGGCTTGCTTATTGATTGTGGTCCTATAAGGACGTATGCACGATGATTGTATAAATAGAATGACTATATGATGACTGTGTTGAAATGATATTCTTAAAAGTAAGAAGTCCACAGTAAAGAAGGTAAACTAAAAAGATGAATACTTAATGTATTTGACATAATGAACATATACGAGACTGACAGGCTTGTGAGAATGAAATATGTCTTGACTCTCTGAAATGATGGAAATGAGTTCCATAATGAATATGTTGAGGGTAGGCTGCCCTCGGAGGTAAATCCTAGTATCATGAGTTGTATACTCCTATTGTAATTGCTTATGCTATTGCTTTCAGTTGTATTCCTGTCTTACATACTCAGTACATATTCTGTACTGACGTCCTTTGTTTGTGGACGCTACATATCGTGCTGCGGGTCCAAATAGATTGACAGGTGAAGCTCCTCCTCCGCAGTAGGCTACCAGATCAGCAGAAATAGCAAGATTCATCTTTCGAACTTGCTATACTTGGGTATGTTTTGTATAGATGTTTTGGGCATGTCGGAGCCCTGTTCCGACTAAGTATTTTGTATGTATTCCATAGAGGCTCATTAGACAAGATGTCAGTGTATGTATAGACAAGAGTTGGGCTATGTGTAATTATGTCGCCTAGTTGGTATCATATGTATTTTGTTGTATGGTTTTTGTATATAGCCCAGTTGATGATGTTGTGGGTGAATGTATGTTATGGTACGACATGTTATTGTGAAAGGTCTATGTTATCTTAGTTAACAGGAGTAATGTCGTTATGGCCGTCCAGGCAAGTATGGTACACCTTACGAATAGTAAGGGTAGTCATGCACAGGGTTCGCCGGTAATCTGCAAGCAGGGTCCGATGCCCGGTCGCGGGCCCCCTAGGTTGGGTCGCGACAGAAGTGGTATCAGAGCAAAGTCATGTCCTAGGATTGTCTATGAGCCCTGTCTAGTAGAGTCTTGATTATGGGTGTATAGCGCGCCACATTTTATAATCGGGATGCTACATGACATTTAGGATGTTGTTACCTTCCTTTCAAATCTAGATCGTGCTTAAAGCTAAGTCATAAGTATTCATCTCTGATGTTCACTTCGTTTTCCTTACAGTGATGCCTTCGACTAGAAAGCAAATGAGTGCTAGACGACTTGATACGGAGGCAGGGGAGGGTAATAGTCAGTTACCCCCTGTGATGGAAGGCCAAAGTGAGACGCCTTCCCAGACTTCATCTACTCCTCCTCCCCCGGAGAATATTAGAAGTCATCCAGCTTCTCTAGTTCCTTCTTCTAATGCTACAGATCAGGACTTGCGGACTGCAGTCCAGTTGTTGACTAATTTGGTAGCCTCTCAGACACAGAGGCAGAACACCGGTAATGCTAATGGACCGGGTAGTACCAGAGTTCGCACCTTTATTAGTCTGGATCCTCCAGTATTTACTGGGTCTGATCCTAAGGAAGACCCGCAGGATTTTATTGATCAGATACACCGCACACTGCGGGTTATGCATGCTAGTGATACTGAGGCAGTAGAGTTGGCTGCCTATCGACTGCGAGACTTGGCGGTCTCTTGGTATGATAGCTGGGAGAGGTCCAGGGGCCCAAATGTTTCCCCACCTGTGTGGGATGAGTTTTTTGAAGCATTTCTCCGTCATTACCTACCAGTTGAGGTACGACAGGCCAGAGCTGACAAATTCTTGAACCTTAAGCAAGGTAATATGAATGTGCGAGAGTACAGTATGCAGTTTGACTCCTTAGCAAGGTATGCTCCTCACATGGTAGCCGATATGGGCGATAGGGTCCATCTGTTTGTGAACGGATTAGGACCCCATTTGATAAATGAATGCACTACCGCATCTCTGATAGAGAGTATGGATATTTCTCGCATTCAGGCTTATGCCCAGACTTTAGAAGACCGTAAGCGCCAACTAAGAATGAACAGAGAGCAGGATAAGGATCAGAATAAGAGGTCGAGGGTGCCAGGGTACTCAGGTGATTCCAGAGGTAGTGTCAGACCTCAGTCTTCGAGGAAATGGACACCACGTGTAATTAGTCCCTCGACAGTCTCAGAATTCACGGGCAATGAGCTCTCCATATTATAGAGGTGCCAGTCAGTTGAGGCCTCCTATGCCTCGCTGTGAGCAGTGCGACAGGACCCACTTTGGACCTTGTCGTCGGGGTTCAGATAGATGTTATTACTATGGGCAGCCCGGTCACATGATGCGGGAATGTCCTCACAGGGAGGATGGTGGCATGACCCACCAGACTGGATCCACAGCTGCTTCTTCGTTATCTGTTCGACCTCCAGCACGGGGTGCTCAGCAACCAGCAGTTCGTGGCAAGGGTACGCCAGGCCCAAGCAATGTTCAAAACCGTATATATGCTCTAGCAGGCCGGCAGGACCTTGAGTCATCTCCAGATGTCGTCACAGGTATAATATCGGTATTTTCTCATGATGTATATGCTTTGATTGATCCTGGATCCACCTTGTCATATATTACACCCCTTGTGGCCGACAAGTTCGGCATTGAATCTGAAATCTTAAGTAAACCCTTTGAGGTGTCTACTCCAATAGGAGATTCTGTGATTGTCAAAAGGGTATACAGAGGTTGCACTGTGACGATTTGTGGTCGTCCAACCTCGGCTGATTTGATCGAATTGAAAATGGTCGATTTTGATGTGATAATGGGAATGGATTGGTTGGCATCATGTTATGCCAGTGTTGACTATCATACAAAAGTGGTTAGATTCCAATTTCCTGATGAACTTATCCTTGAATGGAAGGGAAATGTTTCTACGCCGAAAGGTAGGTTTATTTCCTACCTTAAGGCAAGGAAGATGATTTCCAAAGGATATATCTACCATCTTGTTCGCGTCATGGACACGGAGGCAGAGTCGCCTATGTTGCAACCCATTCCGGTAGTCAATGAATTTCCGGATGTCTTTCCGGATGAACTTCCAGGTCTTCCACCTGAAAGGGAGATCGAATTTGGAATCGATGTGTTACCTGATACACGTCCAATCTCTATTCCTCCATATAGGATGGCCCCAGCAGAATTGCGGGAATTGAAAATGCAATTGAAAGATCTGTTGGATAAAGGCTTCATCAGGCCTAGCATCTCACCTTGGCGTGCACCAGTCCTATTTGTACGAAAGAAAGACGGATCGTTACGCATGTGTATCGATTATCGTCAGTTGAATAAGGTCACCATAAAGAATAAATATCCTCTTCCAAGGATTGATGACCTGTTTGACCAGCTCCAGGGAGCTAGGTATTTCTCTAAGATCGATTTACGTTCGGGATATTTCAAGTTAAGAGTTAAAGAGAAAGACATTCCAAAAACAGCATTCCGAACTAGATATGGCCATTTTGAATTTCTAGTGATGTCATTCGGGCTAACAAATGCCCCAGCTGCTTTTATGGACCTCATGAACACTGTATTCAGACCCTATCTTGATGTGTTCGTGGTGGTATTCATTGATGACATCTTAGTATATTCCCGCTCAGAGGCAGAACATATGGGCCATTTGCAGATAATCTTGCAGACTCTCCGGGACCACAGATTGTATGCAAAGCTCGACAAATGTGAGTTTTGGCTGAACTCAGTGGCATTCTTAGGCCATGTGTTATCTGATGAAGGTATTAGCGTCGATACTCAAAAGATCGATGCGGTCAAGAATTGGCCAAGGCCTACTACACCATCAGAAGTTCGTAGTTTCTTGGGGTTAGCAGGATATTATTGGTGGTTTGTAGAGGGATTCTCTTCTATATCCGCGCCTTTGACTAAGCTAACTCAGAAAGCTGCAAAGTTTCTATGGACAGATAAGTGTGAGCGGAGTTTTCAAGAACTAAAAGATCGACTAACATCCGCTCCAGTTCTTACTCTTCCCGATGGGACTGAAGGCTATGTGGTGTATTGTGATGCCTCCGGTATAGGTTTGGGTTGTGTATTGATGCAACACGGGAGGGTAATTGCTTATGCTTCGAGACAGATAAAGAAGCACGAAAAGAATTATCCCACCCATGACTTAGAATTGGCTGCAGTAGTACATGCTTTAAAGACATGGCGACATTATCTCTATGGTGTCCATGTCGACATCTATACAGACCACAAGAGTTTGTAATATATCTTCAGTCAGAAAGAGTTGAACTTGAGGCAACGACGTTGGCTCGAATTGTTGAAAGACTATGACGTTGAAATATTGTATCATCCGGGCAAAGCTAATGTTGTGGCTGACGCCCTCAGTCGTAAGTCAATGGGGAGTCTAGTGCATGTGGAGATGGGCAAGCGAAGTTTAACTAAAGAACTTCATCAGCTAGCCAGCATGAGAATTAAATTGCTAGACTCCGAGAATGGGGGTGTTGTTGTGCATAACACCTCGGAATCATCTCTTGTGACGGAAGTGAAGGCACGACAATACGAAGATCCCACCTTGTTACAATTAAAAGAAAAAATTCAGCAAGGTAAGATCTCAACTTTCGAGATCGCAAGGGATGGGACCTTGAGATGTCAAGGTCGATTGTGTGTGCCCGACGTGGCAGAGTTATGAGAAAGGATTATGAAGGAGATCCACCAATCCAGATACTCCATCCATCCTGGCTCAACCAAAATGTATCATGATGCCAAGGAACGGTATTGGTGGAATGGAATGAAGAAATCAATTGCGGATTTTGTAGCCCAATGTCCTAATTGTCAACAGGTGAAGGTAGAACACCAGAAACCAGGAGGATTGCTTCAAAGCATAGAAATTCCTACTTGGAAATGGGAGGTAATTAACATGGACTTCATTGTCGGTTTACCTCGCACGAGTCGTAGGTTCGACTCCATTTGGGTGATAGTTGATCGCCTTACCAAATGTGCTCATTTCCTACCTGTTAAGGCAACCTACACAGCTGAAGAGTATGCAAAGCTGTATATCAAAGAAATTGTTAGGCTTCATGGAGTGCCAATGTCCATAATATCAGACAGAGGAGCCCAGTTTACGGCTAACTTTTGGAAGTCTTCCAAAGAGGCTTGGGTACACAGGTGAGTCTCAGTACAGCTTTTCATCCGCAAAATGACGGACAAGCTGAACGTACTATCCAGACACTTGAGGATATGTTACGGGCATGTGTGCTAGATTTCAAAGGAAGTTGGGATGGCCATCTTCCACTCATAGAGTTTGCCTATAACAACAGTTACCACTCCAGTATAAAGATGGCCCCATATGAGGCATTGTACGAGAGGAAGTGTAGATCACCAATTGGGTGGTTTGAAGTTGGTGAGACTGGGTTGCATGGGCCAGACTTAGTCCACCAAGCTATTGAGAAAGTGAAAGTGATACAAGAACGATTGAGGACAGCACAAAGTAGACAAAAGTCTTTATTCTGATGTCCGACGTCGTGATTTAGAATTCCAGGTTGGTGATTGGGTGTTCTTGAAAATCTCACCCATGAAGGGTGTCATGCGTTTCGGAAAGAAAGGCAAATTGAATCCCAGATACATTGGTCCGTATAAAATCCTTCGGCGAATCGGACATGTTGCTTATGATTAGAACTACCCTCGAAAATGGAGTTCGTCCATCCAGTATTTCATGTGTCGATGTTAAAGAAGTGTATCGGAGATCCTTCCCGGATCATCCCCATCATGATATACAGGTTACGGAGAATCTATCATACGAAGAAGTTCCCGTAGCCATATTGGATAGACAAATCCGTAAGCTACGAACAAAAGAGGTAGCTTCTGTCAAAGTGTTGTGGAGAAATCAAAATGTAGAAGAAATGACATGGGAAGCAGAAGAAGTAATGAAATCTAAGTATCCGTATTTATTTCAGAATATGAACAATGATGAGGCTGAAAGAACTCAAAATACAATGAAAGAAACGCCCTAAGAAGTAAGTAAGAATCTTACTGTTAATGTTTTCTTTTATTATGATGATCAATGATGAACCAATGTGAGCCTTAGAGCTGTGATTTCTTTTCTTTACATTGTTTTCTCTGTTGTATATGTATCCCCACATTCGAGGACGAATGTTCCTAAGGGGGGGAGAATGTGATAACCCGTAAATTCACCTACTTGATTATGGTGTGATGTGGCAAGTGTGTATGGGCCTAAGAGTAAGAAAAATATTGAAAAGTGTTGAAAAATGTTAAGAAAAAGAACAAAATGAACAAAAAGCGTTAAAAGAGGGATTATGCGAATCGCTTTTTACATATGCGATTCACATAATTGACAAGAGGGGTCACGAAATGAAGCAGAGAGCTGGGCTGGCATTTTGTCGAAAAAGCGACGGAAAAAGCGAACCGCGAAATGAAAAGCGGTTCGCGAAATCCCCCCCTGCCCATCGCGAACACGGATAGAAAACTAAGGCCAAGAAAGCGACGAGAAAGCGAACCGCGAAATGAAAAGCGGTTCGCGAAATCAGCCTTCTGCATCGCGAACTGAGGCAGAGAGTTTAGGCGAGGAAAGCGACGGAAATGCGGTTCGCGAAATGGAAAAGTGAACCGCGAAATTGGCCTCTTGAGTCACGAAATGGAACAAAAATATGGGTCGCATTTCGCGACCAAAAAGCGATCCGCGAAACCCAAAAGCGAACTGCGAAAATGACACCCTACGTCGCGAATTTGACATTTTGCTGAAATTAAATTTCTGACTCTTTGACCTATAAAAGGGACTTAAACTCGTTCCCTTTTCATTTTTACAAGACCCAAACATTAGAAAAGCTCTCAAACACCTACTCTCAAAGAACCCATGAGCCCTAACTGATTTCCCTTCTTCCAAACACAAGAAATTGAAGAAAGAAAGCATAATTGGGGAAATAGGAAGGAACCCTAGCTGAAGCTTGTCTTTTGCGAACCCAAATTAAAGGCAAACTTAGAGATTGAAGAATCAAGGAAGGCAAATAAGTTAATCAACATGCAAGGTAAGTTCCTACACCCATTTGCTTAAGGATTCTTGGAAATCCAACACATGCATGTAAGAATCCATGAAAAAGGAGAAAGAAAGCTATGGGTCCACATTAATCACCACCAATAGAGTGGGTCATGAACGATTTTGAGTTGCATGTGTCATAAATATGCTTAATAAGACTAAGAAGGAAGAAATTAGGGGAAAGCATCACATAAACTTCTGAGATTGGATAATAGTAGCTATGAAGCATAGTAAGTAATGGTTGGGTTGTTCCTAAATTGTAGATTAAAGAATTGTACGCACTTCCATAAGCTTGGAAGCGGATGTTAAATATACGCACCAGGTATGTAAGACTATACCGTTCTTTCTTTTGCACGATTCTTGTCGGATACAATATGTCTCAAAGTAGCCCCAAAAGAATACTCTATTCTTAGAAGCTATGAAGGGTTACATTGATTCCCTCCTATGAAAGTTCCATATGTTGCTACATGTTCGACGTTATGCTACCTTATGAACACAATCGAAATGAGAACTAAGTGTTATGACGCTATGACAAAGAAGTGTAATAAGAGTAACATGTAAGGACACAAGTCATAAGTGAATTGCTATGAATCGAATGTTAAAGAATGTTTTACCCTTAGAAGCCAGTGTAGTGTATGTTTCTTCCTTTAGAAGGAGATTATCCTGGCCTCATAATAATAATAACGTTGATGGAAGCCTGTGAATCCTATAACAATGACGATAAAAGATGTTCTAAATGGTATGAGCAAGAATGGTAATGAATGCGATAAGCCCGCAAGTAAGGGCCATATATGATGTGAATGAATGTGTGTATTATCTNGCCTAGTAAGTAATGATTGGGTTGTTCCTAAATTGTAGATTAAAAAATTGTACGCACTTCCATAAGCTTGGAAGCGGATGCTAGATATACGTTCCAGGTATGTAAGACTATACCGTTCTTTCTTTTGCACGATTCTTGTCGAACACAATGTCTCAAGAAGTCCCAAAAGATTACTCTACTCTTAGAAGCTAAGAGAGCTTGTATTGTTCTTTCTTATGAAGATTCCTATATGTTGCTATCCGTTTGACATTATGTCACCCAACCAGTATAATTGATAAAAGAACTAAGTGTTATGTCACTACGTGAAAGAAGAAGTAATAGGAATAACAAGAAAGAACCTAAGCAATGAATTGAATGCTTATGTGTGTTTGCATATGATTGAAATTGTATGATCCCACCTAATGAAGAAATGATTGAATGAGCTGCATACGTAATAGTTGTTTGGCACCTAATGTGCAACTATATATATATATATATATGTATAAACAGGATATATACACCGGGCCGAGCAATAGCCGGACGAGAAGATATAAATACCGAGCCATGATGAATTCGGCCGGGTAATGAAGGATATATAAATACCGAGCCATGATGAATTCGGCCGGGTAAAGATGACGTATAAATACCGAGCCATGATGAATTCGGCCGGGTATGAGCCCTAAGAGGCATGCACCATTATAACTGAGCTTGAAAGAGGGCGGGTAAGGTTAAATTTATGATTGCAGTTATGAGATGATTATGAGCCCATGGAGGCATATGTGTGTGATTGTATGTGATAACGATAATAGTAATAATGATTATGAGGCCCACGGAGGCTTGCTTATTGATTGTGGTCCTATAAGGACGTATGCACGATGATTGTATAAATAGAATGACTATATGATGAATGTGTTGAAATGATATTCTTAAAAGTAAGAAGTCCACAGTAAAGCAGGTAAACTAAAAAGATGAATACTTAATGTATTTGACATAATGAACATATACGAGACTGACAGGCTTGTGAGAATGAAATATGTCTTGACTCTCTGAAATGATGGAAATGAGTTCCATAATGAATATGTTGAGGGTAGGCTGCCCTCGGAGGTAAATCCTAGTATCATGAGTTGTATACTCCTATTGTAATTGCTTATGCTATTGCTTTCAGTTGTATTCCTGTCTTACATACTCAGTACATATTCTGTACTGACGTCCTTTGTTTGTGGACGTTGCATATCGTGCTGCAGGTCCAAATAGATTGACAGGTGAAGCTCCTCCTCCGCAGTAGGCTACCAGATCAGCAGAAATAGCAAGATTCATCTTTCGAACTTGCTATACTTGGGTATGTTTTGTATAGATGTTTTGGGCATGTCGGAGCCCTGTTCCGACTAAGTATTTTGTATGTATTCCATAGAGGCTCATTAGACAAGATGTCAGTGTATGTATAGACAAGAGTTGGGCTATGTGTAATTATGTCGCCTAGTTGGTATCATATGTATTTTGTTGTATGGTTTTTGTATATAGCCCAGTTGATGATGTTGTGGGTGAATGTATGTTATGGTACGACCTGTTATTGTGAAAGGTCTATGTTATCTTAGTTAACAGGAGTAATGTCGTTATTGCCGCCCAGGCAAGTATGGTACACCTTACGAATAGTAAGGGTAGTCATGCACAGGGTTCGCCGGTACTCTGCAAGCAGGGTCCGGTGCCCGGTCGCGGGCCCCCTAGGTTGGGTCGCGACATCAGGTATAGGTTTGGGATGCGTATTGATGCAACATGGGAAGGTGATCGCTTATGTGTCAAGGCAATAGAAGAAGCATGAAAAGAATTATCCAACCCATGATTTGGAATTGGCTGCAGTAGTATATGCTTTGAAGATATGGCGGCACTACTTATACGGCATCCATGTTTACATCTACACAGACCACAAGAGTTTGCAATATATCTTTAGCCAGAAGGAGTTGAATTTGAGGCAGCGACGTTGGCTCGAATTACTGAAAGACTACGATGTCGAGATATTGTATCATCCCGGTAAAGCCAATGTTGTGGCAGATGCTTTCAACCGTAAGTCAATGGGAAGCTTAGCACACATTAAAGCAGGAAAATGGAAGATGATTAAAGAGCTTCATCAGCTGGCCAATATGAGAATCAGATTATTAGATTTTGAGGATGGAGGTGTTATTGTACATAATACATCAAAAACACCTTTGGTAGCCGAGGTGAAAGCACGGCAATATGAAGATTCCACCTTGGTACGATTGACAGAGGGCATTCAGCAGGGTAAAATTTCAGCTTTTGAGATCGGAGGGGATGGGACACTACGATACCAGGGCCGATTATGTGTGCCTAATGTGGCCGGGTTGCGAGAGAAGATTATGAAGGAAATTCATCAATCCCGATACTCCATCCACCCCGGCTCGACGAAGATGTATCATGATGTCAAAGAGCAATATTGGTGGGATAGCATGAAGAAGTCTATTGTAGAATTTGTAGCCCAGTGTCCCAATTGTCAACAGGTAAAGATAGAACATCAGAAACCCGGTGGATTGCTCCAGAATATAGAAATTCCAACCTGGAAATGAGAGGTGATTAATATGGACTTCATTATCGGATTACCTCGCTCTTATCATAAGTTTGACTCCATCTGGGTGATAGTTGATCGACTTACAAAATGTGCCCATTTTCTGCCAGTCAAGACAACCTATACAGCTGAAGACTATGCGAAGCTGTATATTAAGGAGATTGTTAGACTTCATGGTGTGCCGGTGTCTATTATATCAGACCGAGGAGCTCAATTTACAGCAAACTTTTGGAGGTCTTCTCATAAGGGTTTAGGCACACAAGTGAATCTCAGCACGGCTTTTCATCCGCAGACTGACGGACAGGATGAACGTACGATTCAGACATTGGAAGATATGTTGCGAGCATGTGTTTTAGATTTTAAGGGAAATTGGGATGACCATCTTCCACTCATAGAATTTGCCTACAATAATAGCTACCACTCCAGTATTAAGATGGCCCCATACGAGGCACTATACGGGAAGAGATGTAGATTACCAGTTGGACGGTTCGAAGTTGGTGAGACTGAGTTATACGGGCCAGACTTGATCCACCAAGCCATCGAGAAGGTGAAGGTGATACAGGAACGATTGAAGACGGCACAAAGCAGGCAAAAGTCCTATTCTAATGTCCGACGTCGTGATTTGGAGTTTAAGGTTGGTGATTGGGTGTTCCTGAGAGTCTCACCAATGAAGGGTGTCATGCATTTGGGTAAGAAAGGTAAGCTGAGTCCAAGGTATATCGGTCCGTATAAGATCCTTCGACGAATTGGACGTGTGGCTTATGATTTAGAATTTCCATCCGAATTGGAATTGTCCATCCGGTATTCCATGTATCTATGGTAAGGAAATGTATCGGAGATCCTTCTCGAGTCGTCCCCATCAAAGATGTGCAGGTTATAGAGGATCTAACATATGAAGAAGTGCCAGTGGCTTTATTAGACCGACAAGTACGCAAGCTAAGAACAAAGGATGTAGGTTCCGTTAAGGTATTGTGGAGGAATAAGAATACGGAAGAAATGTCATGGGACGCAGAGGAGGAGATGAAGTCTAAATATCCGTACCTGTTCCGGAATGGAGATAATGAGGGTGCCGAAGGAACGCAAGACGCATTAGAAGAAGGAACGCCTCTATAAGGTAAGCGATAAAATTGAGATTACTCTTTCTTAATGCAAAATGATAATATGCAGGTAATGTACATATCCATAAGTTTGCATACTCTTGTAGGATCGTACGTTATGAAAAATCCCCGTAGACCCTTACATTCGAGGACGAATGTTTATAAGGGGGGGAGAGTGTTACAACCCGTAATTTCGTATGTTAGATTACGCCATAAGATAGTCTACATATAAGGGCCTAAGAACCGGAAAAAGAGTTCAAAAGTCAAGGAAAGAGCAAAAGGCTTCGCAAAGCTGAGTATGCTACCGCAAAACCCAACTGCGAGCCTCACATTTAACACTGAAATCGCAGACCAAGACAGATTTCTGGACAAAGACCAGTGCCAGAAATGCGGTAATAAGTGCGATTGCATTTCAGAAATGCGAATCGCATATTATGCCTAATATGTCGCGAACTGAAACAGATTTCCGGGCAGAAATCTATGTCAGGAATGCGGTCAGTATGCGATCGCATACTGAAAATGCGGATCGCAAATCAGACATCCTTCATCGCATAATTAGACAGATTTCTGGGCCACGGTTAACGTCCAAAATGCGAACCGCATGTTGGTTCTACGACGTAAATGCGATCGCAGACTGGTAGGCGACAGGCACGTGCGTCACTTATTTACTGACCTATAAAAGGGGAATAGACCAGCTATTTCACCATTTTCTGAAACCCAAAACCAAATAGAACCCCCTGCAACCCTTCTCAAAGAATCCTACACAAGCCCTAATCAACTTCCCTCTCTTTCAAGTTCTAATTGGGGGAAAGAATCTAGAGATTGAAGAATTATGGAAAAGCCCTAACTGATTTTTCCTCCCTTTCAAGCCCTAATTGGGAGTGAGGCCTAGAGGTTGAAGAACCAAGGAAGAGGGCTGAGTTATCCAACATGCAAGGTAAGTTACTGCTATCTTTATACACCCTTTCTCCTGGGAAATTCATGGTATTTCGTTCTATGCATGTAAGAACTCATGAGATGGTGATTGGAAGCCATGAGTTCAAGTCATTTATTGGAAATGGACGGGGTTGTGGTTGTCTTTAGTTGCTGTTGAGTTGCATGTCTTAATACTATNAATACGGAAGAAATGACATGGGAGGCAGAGGAGGAGATGAAGTCTAAATACCCTTACCTGTTCCAGAATGGAGATAATGAGGGTGCCGGGAGAACGCAGGACGCATTAAGGGCAGAAACGTCTTTCAGAGGTAAGCTATAAACTGAAAATACTCCTTCTTAATACAAAATAGTGATATGCAGATAATATACATGTCCATGAATTTGCGTACTCTTATAGGGCTATACGTTGAGTTAAATCCCCATAAACCTTTACATTCGAGGACAAATGTTCTAAAAAGGGTGGAGAGTGTTACAACCCCTAATTTCGTACGTTAGATTGCGCCGTAAGGTAGTCTACATATAAGGGCCTAAGAACCCGGAAAAGAGTTCAAAAAGTCAAGAAAAGAGCAAAAGGCTTCGCAAAGCTGGATATGCTACCGCAAAACCCACATGCGAGCCACATTTCTCACGCTGAAATCGCAGACCAAGACAGATTTCTGGACAAAGATCAGTGCCAGAAATGTGGTCAGAAGTGCAGTCGCATTTCTAAAATGTGAACCGCATATTTTACAAAATGTATCGCAAACTGGAACAGATTTTTGGGCAGAAATCTGTGTCAGGAATGCGGTTAGTATGCGATCGCATACTGAAAATGCGGACTGCAAAACAGACCTCCTGGGTCGCAGAATGAGACAGATTTCTGGGCTTAGTTTCGCGTCCAGAATGCGAACCGCATGTTGGTTCTACGACGTAAATGCGATCGCAGACTGGTAGGCGACAGGCACGTGCGTCACTTATTTACTGACCTATAAAAGGGGAATAGACCAGCTATTTCACCATTTTCTGAAACCCAAAACCAAATAGAACCCCCTGCAACCCTTCTCAAAGAATCCTACACAAGCCCTAATCAACTTCCCTCTCTTTCAAGTTCTAATTGGGGGAAAGAATCTAGAGATTGAAGAATTATGGAAAAGCCCTAACTGATTTTTCCTCCCTTTCAAGCCCTAATTGGGAGTGAGGCCTAGAGGTTGAAGAACCAAGGAAGAGGGCTGAGTTATCCAACATGCAAGGTAAGTTACTGCTATCTTTATACACCCTTTCTCCTGGGAAATTCATGGTATTTCGTTCTATGCATGTAAGAACTCATGAGATGGTGATTGGAAGCCATGAGTTCAAGTCATTTATTGGAAATGGACGGGGTTGTGGTTGTCTTTAGTTGCTGTTGAGTTGCATGTCTTAATACTATTATTGTGGAGTTTTAGAAGAAGAAGGGTGTGGAGAAACACCATATAAATTTAGGGCTGTGGTTGATTGTGAATATAACGTTTAGAGGATAACGATAGAATCGTTTCTTTCATTGTAGACTAAGGAATTGTGACAGGCGTGGCTTGAAAATTGGCACAAAGAATGCCAGGTATGTGAGACCGTCCCTTTCTTTCTTTTGCACGACTCTAATTGTATACAATACAATGAATGAGCCCCCAAAGATACTCTACTCTTAGAAGGTAGGAGTGCTTATATTGTTTCCCCTCTTATGGGAGGATTGATGTGTATTATTCCTTCAACCTTACGTCACTCCAAAAGGCTTAAAACGTATTTTCATGAGTCAAGCATGCATTATATATATGTATCTATTTTATTCTACCGAGCCGCACTATAGTCGGCTGGGTACGGCACCTATTGTGCAACCACTGATCAGTTGGGTTTTACCGAGCTCCACGTGGCGGGTATGTTTTTACCGAGCCTATTATATATATATATATATATA
>MCJB01004191.1:0-75000 GCA_002018475.1 Nicotiana obtusifolia
AAGTTCTTCGCATTCTTTCTTTGCAAGTTGAAGATGATCTGGATTCATTCCTGAGTGACTGGCTTTTGTCGGATTGATGTTTTCATTTTTCTTGAAAGGGAGCTTGATAAAAAAACTCTTGATTTTTCCATAACGGGCTTTTCCCTTTCTTCATGAAATCCTTGTGGGATTCAGCACATGAATGTTCAATGAGATTCTGCTCAATCTCTTTGATTTGTTCATCATCGGTGATCTGGAATAGCCTTTGAATCTCAGAATAAGGTCTGAACTGCTTTTTAAAAGCTATCCCATTGGCCTTGATCTGGAGTTGATCTTTAAGCTGCCTGTAAATGTCAAATCCAATAATAAGATCTTTTCCTGGCACATCAGATCCTAGCAGCTTGGTTCTGTATTTCAATGCTGGGAAGAACTCAATCGTGACTGGGATCTTGAGTCGTCTCCGGATGTCGTTACAGGTATATTATCGGTGCTTTCTCATGATGTATATGCCTTGATTGATCCCGGATCCACATTGTCTTATGTCACACCCCTTGTGGCTGATAAGTTTGGTGTCGAGCCTGAATTAATAAGTAAACCGTTTGCGGTATCTACTCAAATAGGAAATCCCGTGGTTGTCAAGCGAGTATATAGAGGTTGCACTGTGACGATTTGTAGTCGTCAAACCTCGGCAGATTTGTTTGAATTAGAAATGGTTGATTTTGATGTAATAATGGGAATGGATTGGTTGGCATCATGCTATGCAAGTGTTGATTGTCATACGAAGATGGTTAGATTTCAATTTCCTGGTGAACCCATCCTTGAGTGGAAGGGAAACGTTGCCACGCCGAAGGGTAGGTTTATTTCCTACCTTAAGGCAAGAAAGATGATCTCCAAGGGTTATTTCTACCATCTTATTCGCGTTATGGACGCGGAGGCGGAGTCCCCTATTCTACAATCAATTCCTGCAGTCAATGAATTTCCGGATGTCTTTCTAGATGAACTCCCAAGTCTTCCTCCTGAAAGGGAGATTGAGTTTGGCATCGATGTGTTTCTTGATACTCACCCAATTTCTATCCCTCCATATAGAATGGCCCCAGCAGAATTGCCAGAGTTGAAAGTACAGTTGAAGGACTTGCTGGATAAAGGCTTCATTAGGCCTAGCACTTCACCTTGGGGTGCGCCAGTCTTGTTCGTACGAAAGAAAGACGGATCGTTACGGATGTGTATCGATTATCGTCAGTTGAATAAGGTCACCATAAAGAACAAATATCCACTTCCAAGAATTGATGACCTATTTGACCAACTCCAAGGAGCCAAATATTTCTCCAAAATTGACCTACGTTCAGGATATTTTCAGTTGAGAGTCAAGGAGAAAGATATTCCAAAAACAGCCTTGCGAATGAGATATGGGCATTTTGAGTTCCTAGTAATGTCGTTTGGGCTAACAAATGCCCCGACAGCTTTCATGGATCTCATGAACACAGTATTCAGGCCCGTTGATGTATTCGTGGTGGTGTTCATTGATGATATCTTAGTGTATTCCCGTTCAGAGGCGGAACATATGGGTCACCTGCGGATAGTATTGCAGACCCTTCGGGATCACCGGTTATATGCAAAGCTCTCCAAATGTGAATTTTGGCTGATCTCAGTAGCATTCTTAGGCCACGTGATATCTTATGAGGGTATTAGTGTCGATACTCAAATCGACGCAGTCAAGAATTGGCCAAGACCTACTACGCCATAAGAAGTCCGTAGCTTCTTGGGGTTAGCAGGATACTACAGGCAGTTTGTAGAAGGATTTTCTTCTATATCAGCACCATTAACCAAGATGACCTAGAAAGCCACCAAATTCCCATGGTCGGATGTTTGTGACTGGAGCTTTCAGGAACTGAAAGATCGATTAACATCTGCTCCAGTTCTTACTCTTCCCGAAGGAACTGAAGGTTATGTGGCGTATTCCGATGCTTCTGGCATAGGTTTGGGATGTGTATTGATGCAGCATGGGAAGGTGATTGCTTATGCTTCGAGACAATTGAAGAAGCATGAAAAGAATTATCCAACCCATGATTTGGAATTGGCTGCAGTAATATATGCCTTGAAGACATGGCGACACTATCTATATGGTGTCCATGTTGACATCTACACGGACCATAAAAGTTTACAATACATCTTCAGTCAGAAGGAGCTGAATTTGAGACAACGACATTGGCTCGAATTGCTGAAAGACTATGACGTTGAAATATTGTATCATCCGGGCAAAGCCAATGTTGTGGCAGATGCCCTCAGTCGTAAGTCAATGGGAAGTTTAGTGCACGTTGAAGCAGGTAAGCGGAGTTTAACTGAAGAGCTTCATCAGCTAGCTAACATGAGAATCAGATTATTAGACTCCAAGGATGGAGGTGTTGTTGTACATAATACGTCCGAATCATCTCTCGTGGCCGAGGTGAAAACACGGCAATATGAAGATCCCACCTTGTTGCGATTGAAAGAGAGCATTCAGCAAGGTAAGATTTCAGCCTTTGAGATTGCAGGGGATGGAACACTGAGGTGCCAAGGCCGATTGTGTGTGCCTAATATAGCAAGATTGCGAGAAAAGATTATGAGGGAAATTCATCAATCCCGATATTCCATCCATCCTGGCTCGACAAAGATGTATCATGATGTCAAGGAGCAGTACTGGTGGGATGGTATGAAAAGGTCTATTGCAGAATTTGTAGCCCAGTGCCCCAATTGCCAACAGGTAAAAATAGAACATCAAAAACCTGGTGGACTGCTCCAGAATATGAAAATTCCAACCTGGAAATGGGAGGTAATTAACATGGACTTCATTGTTGGATTACCTCGCTCCAGTCGTAAGTTCGACTCCATCTGGGTGATAGTGGATCGACTTACCAAATGTGCTCATTTTCTGCCGGTTAAGACAACCTACACAGCTGAAGATTATGCAAAGCTATACATCAAGGAAATTGTTAGACTTCATGGGGTGCCAATGTCTATTATATCAGACAAAGGAGCCCAATTCACAGCTAACTTTTGGAAGTCTTTTCAGAAAGGTCTGGGTACACAAGTGAATTTCAGCACTGCTTTTCATCCGCAAACTGACGAACAGGCTGAACGTACCATTCAGACACTGGAAGATATGCTGCAAGCATGTGTTTTAGATTTCAAAGGTAGTTGGGATGACCACCTTCCACTTATAGAGTTTTCTTACAATAACAGCTACCATGCCGGTATTAAGATGGCCCCATATGAGTCACTATATGGGAGAAGATGTAGATCACCAGTTGGGTGGTTCGAAATTGGCGAAACTGAATTATATGGGCCAGATCTGATTCACCAAGCTATTGAGAAAGTAAAGGTGATACAGGAATGATTAAAGGTGGCACAAAGTAGGCAAAAGTCCTACTCTGACGTCCGACGTCATGATCTAGAGTTTGAAGTTGATGATTGGGTATTCCTGAGAGTCTCGCCAATGAAGGGTGTCATGCGCTTCGGAAAGAAAGGTAAATTGAGCCCGAGGTACATCGGTCCGTACAAAATCCTTCGACGAATTGGACATGTTTCCTATGAGTTAGAACTACCATCCGAAATGGAATTTGTCCATCCGGTATTCCACGTGTCCATGTTGAGGAAATGTATCAGAGATCCTTCTCGGGTCGTCCCCATCCAAGATATACAGATTACAGAGGATCTAACATATGAAGAGATACCAATGGCTATATTAGATAGACAAATCCGCAAGCTAAGGACAAAGGATGTAGCTTCTGTTAAGGTGTTATGGAGGAACAGGAACGTGGAAGAAATGACATGGGAAGCAGAAGAAGAGATGAAAGCTAAATATCCGTACCTGTTCCACAATGTAAATAATGATGATGCCGAAGAAATACAGAATGCATCGAAAGGAGAAGCGTCCGTGTGAGGTAAATAGGAACTTGAGATACTCTTCATTATTACCTTTCATTTAATGCTGGGATACACTGGTTCCCGTAGATCCCTACATTCGGGGATGAATGTTCCTAAGGGGGGGAGAGTGTTACAACCCGTGAAATCGTACGTTAGAATACGCCGTAAGATAGTTAACATATAAGAGCCTAAGAACCCGGAAAATAGTTCAAAAGTTAAGAAAAGGAGCAAAGGTGTCGCATAGTTGGATATGCGACCGCAAAGCACAAATGTGGACCGCATATCCAACACCAAGATCGCAAACTGAGACAGATTTCTGGGCTGAAATTGTGTCAAAATGCAGCCAGTACGTGGACCGCATAATGCAAATGCTGACCGCAAATGTGACGTCTTCCATCGCAGAATGGAACAGAGTTCTGGGTTGAATCCGCTTCAGAAATGCGACGAGAATGTGTCGCATTGTTGAAAATGCGAACCGCAAATTTGACCCTTCTGCGTCGCATAGTGTGACAGACTTCTGGGTTGAGATTTGCGACCAAAATGCGAACCGCATGTCTTGTTTGCGGCAGATATGCGATCACAAACCTGAAAATGTCAGACACGTGTGTCACTTATTGACAGACCTATAAAAAGGGGTCCAACCTAGTTCCTTCTTCATTTTTCTAAACTTAAACACAGTAGAAGGCCCACAACGACCCCTCTCATAATCCCACATCAACTCAACCAATTTCATCCCCTTCCAAGCTCTAAATTGAAGAAGGAACCAAGAAATTGAAGAACTAAGGAGAAACCCTAGCAGAGTTTCCCTCCTTCTGCGAACCCAATTTGAGGGCAAGACTTAGAATTTGAGGAATCGAAGAAGAAGGCTAGATAATTCACATGCAAGGTAAGTTATTACTCCCTTTCATGCACTTTTCCCTTGGGCATTCATGATATGTTGTTGCATGCCTGTAAGGACTCATGGGAGGGTGATTGGAAACCATGAATTCAAGATTGTCACTGCTGAGTGGAATGGGTTATGGTTATTTTGGGTCATAGATGAACTCCATGTGTTATAACTATGTTTGAATAGATTTAGAAGAGTAGGGGTGTGGGGAGGCACTATACAAAACTAGGGGATTATGATGGATGATAGCTACAACGTTTAATGAGTAACGGCGGAGTTGTTCTTTAATTGTAGATTAAGGAATTGTAGCAATTGCATAACTTGAGAACTGATGCAGTATATATACCAGGTATGTAAGACTATACCTTTCTTTCTTTTGCACGACTCCTATTGAATACAATGCAATGAACGATCCCTAAAAGAATACTCTATTCTTAGAAGCTAGGGATGCTCATGTTGTTCCCCTCTATGGGAGGATTAATGTGTTGTTATTTTCCTTGACCTTAGGTCTTCATTATAGAATGAGTCATATGAGCATAGCATGCATTATCTATTTTACTACACCGCGCCGCGCTATAGTTGGCCGGGCAATGGCACCTATTGTGCATATATATATGTAAACACCGAGCCGCATTACAATCGGCCGGGTGATGGCACTTAATGTGCAGCCACTGATCAGTTGGGTATGATGATGATGATGATGATGATGATGAGGCCCACAGTGGCGTATATATGTATATGATGATTTTCAAAAGAATGTATATATATATAATATATATATATATAAATAAATAAATGCATATGCACCTCAGGCATGACATGGTTAGTCGCCCTCAGAGGCATTCAGATGATACCTGTTGTATGTTCCTTATCTGATGCTTATATTATTGCTCATATATTATGTTTCCTGTCTTACATACTCAGTACATTATCCGTACTGACGTCCTTTATTTGTGGACGTTGCATGTCGTACTGCAGGTCCTGATAGACTGATTGACGGAGCTCCCCCACCGCAGTAGGCTATCTAGTTCAGCAGATATTGGCAAGATTCATCTTTCGGACTTGCTACAACCTTGGTATGCATCTTGTATAGGCATTTTGGGTATGTCGGGCCCTGTTCCGACATAGGTTGCATAATGTATGTTCTTGTAGAGGCTCATAGACAAATGTCAGTGTATGTATAGACAAGTGTTGGGTTGACTCATGTACAGTTGTATTGCCTCATCGGCAAACGTATTATGTTGTATAGTTTTGCATTGTAGCCTTGTTGGCACATTATGTATATAAGTATGTTTATGCCATGGTATGATGTTTCAGTCCATTATGCTGTTGTTCGAAATTGCATGCGTATGACAAGCCTTACGGATAATAAAGAAAGTAAGATAGCAGATATGAGAGGGTACGCCGGCACTCTGAGAGCAGGGTCCGGTGCCGTGTCGCGACCCTCCGGTTGGGTCGTGACAATTGTATTAGTAAACATATTTGGTAGAGAATATTTTACATCAAAGTGAAAACTTGAAAAGTTAAATTAATTTGAAATCTTGAAAAAACATTAGTGAAATTGGGTCAACATTTTGAATATAAATGGGACAGAGCAATTCCGAGTATGTTCCTATTTGCTCAAATTAGCATTTAGTATGCACGTGTTGCCACTTGATACAAAGATGTCTTCTATTCAGATCGAACTTTGAGCTGTTGGCATGAGTTGCCGCTTGATAAAAGCCAGAGGAATAGCCGACTAATTTCCTCGGAGATATTGATTTGGTGTTTGCTGTACTCCATGAAGCATTGCCCCTTGCAAAAGAAAGTTAATTGGATACTTTCTATTACTTTACCTTAACCAGATATAATTTAAAAAAGAAAAATAGAGTACCCTTCCAACAAGAGTAAAGAAGTCTCAAGTACGACGAACAAATTATTTCATTTGCATTCTTAAATTCAATAGATATCAAATTTATGTATTTCACAACCATATTTTCAATAGATTATTGAACACTTTATAATTGAAGAAAACCCATATAATCTTTAAAATATGGAATAAAGTATATGAGGTATATAGTTCAATTTAGAAGAATTCCGCATTTGAGCTCTGTTACTAGCCGAACGCTATAGGTATTAGTAGATGTTCATCTCTCCGTATTTCCCACCAGCTTCATTCAAAGCTCTTCACATTTGTTTCTCCTCTACGACCCATAGAAGCTACACAAGCAAAACCTGTATGCATTTGAAGTTATCTGCCCCAACGGAAGTTACAGTTTATACTTTGCATTCTACAAGGTTCCGTGGCGTGGTGAAAATCTCAAAAAATAAAAAATAAAAAATATAGAGATCGTAGTCCTTATTCTTACAAACAAGTTGACTATAGTACATGACAGAGATTACACATTGGCTCACAAGCAGTAATCTAGCTTGTAGCTCTAAAACAACATGATTAGGCATGTCCTAAATTAGGTTCAAAGGAAGAAAAGAAAAACTTGGTCAAATTCCTCTGGATGCCTATTGGCTGAAAGCAAACATTTGCTATTCAGTATCTTGGTAAACAGATTAGTAGTTAACTATGATGACTCCTTCATTCAATGTCATCAATCCAGTCACCATATATTTTACTAATCTTATCGGGGCCTTTCCATTTCTGAAAGAGCCTTTGGCCAGGCCTCTCAACTATGCTACTCGGCCTTTGTGCCTGAACACCCTGCCCTAGATGATAAACATCCGTGTGGAGCGCTGAAATGGTTAAGGCCACTGTACTTTCCGTTGTCTTAAATGAACTTCCTCCCTGCTTTAAATCTGGAGGAACAGAAAGAGAATCTTTGCCTTCTGTTTCAACAGGTCCTCCACCAAATCTGTTCAGTTCTGTCACAAAATAGCAAGAGTTAGTAGTTTGCACACGATCAACAGAACATCCAACATAATTTTGTCCTCTAGTCCAATGAAACCCAACAGCTTTAGCTAAGGTAAAAGAAGACCTCCAAACAATTAACTGAAAGATGGCCAAACAATTAGATATTTAAAAGTTAAGTTGCTTCGACATGGCAGTTTAGGTGCCGCACCCGTGTCAACACGACACTAGTATGGGTGTGGGTATGGGATCCGTACCGGATTTAGTCAAACAATTTTGGGTACTTTGACCATGACAGACGAAAAAATTTGAGACAAGATACAATTTAATTCTTGAAATCAGAACGAAAACTAGGGTACATTTGAAGAAAATAGCATACCTTATCTAAGAAAGCAGTCATTTACTTATCTACAACTTGAGAATGAAAAAAAAAATCCACACTTTATAAGCTATACGTAAATATTCCACAAAATTTCTCACAATTTAAAGATTTTTTTATTTTTTTATTTTTTTGCTAACTTTTAGCCGGATCCCGCACCTGTATCCGTACTAGGATCTGTATCCCCGAATTTTAGCATTTACATCTCGAAGGATCCGACCTCTATATCCGCACCCGTGTACGAGCAACTTAGTTTAAAAGTCCTGGCATATAGGTTTACAATTATGCAGAATACCTTTACCCTAAATCGCATTTATCAACCCAAAAAAAAAAAAAAAAGAAAAAAAAAAAGGGAATCCCTTTACCCTAAACCATAATATCTCATGCAGGTCTCTCCACTACAAAACGAAAGTCAGTTATAATTTCTAATGGTACCGACTTTAAATCAACATTCAACTGCTTCACTGACGCTTCATATGGTTCTTTTAATAGCACAATCCAACCATGATTATGTCTGCATTTTAGCAAAATTTATGATGTTAATACCAAAAAGCTCTTCCTGTTACACAGTTGTCAGTACAAAAACATTGGCATTAAACATACACCATCAAGTTCCAGCAAATTTCTGTTTTCTTCTTCCTTTTTTTGAGGAAAAAAAAATTAATTGGTATTTAGTTCCTTCACCTGGAAAACAGTAATCTATAATGCTTATCTTGCTGTCCAGAATAATCTAATTTCTAAGATATTTCACAATTCCTGCTGAAATTGCTAGATTCTTCCACATCCAAGGTCTTATGACTCTTAGCAAACTTCCAAGTAACCTTTCTGCCCAACTCCTTCTACTGACCTTATTCTTCAAAATCTTCATTTAGAAATTCATTCAAGTCCTTGCAGCTGATCTACCATATAACAAAATTTAGAAATTCAATTTCATCCACTTTATCTTTCTTTTTTTGGGATATAATAAGCTCCACTCCCAACCCAGGAGCACACAATGCCTTTTTCCCACTTTGCTCCCTAAACTCGTATCCAACATCGTGGTTGGGTGTTGAGAACTCTTTCCGCTACGTTATCACTCCTTTTTATCAATTTCATCTAACTTATACAAAAGGAAGAAAAACTTGATTTCATCCTGAATTAACCTATATACAACAAAATGCATCAATGGAGAATAATGAATACCATACCATTTGGAGTTACTATTCCTTTCCCTTGTTTTTGGATAACTACATGTTCAACCATCATTTCTCTTTTTTTCTTTGATAAACTAATATCTCATTGATGTTGTGGCTAAGCACCCCGTAAACAAGACGTATACCAAAAAGTAGAAAACCTACAAAATGATGTGTTTCTCTAATCATTTAAACACATAGGGAACTCATGGGTGCGCCGTAAATTAATAAAAAATAAGAGGAATTCCCTAATCGGAGAGAAGTTGTATATTATCCCTTTAACACAGGTATTTATTAAAGCCTTAGTCTATGTAAAGTCGTACATGTTCACCCAATATTCTATCCACATCAATAAAAATGCAATGACTTTGGTGGGAAGGCATTCAACAGATGGCCTCATCTATAGAAATATTGATAAAAGACAAGGACAACGATGAGAGTGAGTTTAGTTATTAACCAGACTAGTCGAGAGCCAGAAAATTCAGGTTATTTTGAGAAGTGCTTTTTTTCAAAGGTGCTTTTCTCAAAAGTACTTTTGGTGAGAAGCAGTTTGTGTTTGGTTAATTAACTTGAAAAGCACTTCTGAACAGCAATTAGTGTTTGGCCAAGCTTTTAAAAAATGTTTCTACGTATATTTCTTTTAAAAGTACTTTTCAAAAAAGTACTTTTGGAAAGAAGCTACCTTTTTCTACTTCTCCAAAACTACTTCTGCTTCAACTAAAAAACACTTTTTTTTTCTTCTAAAAGCTTGGCAAAACACTTCAACTTTTGAAAAAAAGCACTTTTTTTTTTTTGAAAAAGAGTTGCTTTGGTTTTGGAGAAGCTTGGCCAAACAGGCTACTAGAATGGAACCCCCAACAATCATAGCCATCAGATGACTAATCTTCTATCTATCCAACAACTGGATTGTAGAAAAGCATGTTCCCTGATTTCCTTTTCCCACCAAATTTCGCAACATTCTCTGATTATTGCTTCATAGGTTGTAAGACTCCCGTAGGTGTAGCAGAGAGGTTACAAGAGAGGTAAATGCTTCCCTTGTTGTCATCAAAGTTTAAAAGGGTTTGCTAGTTTGTGGCTTCAATAAAAGAGGAGACAGAGTTGCTGGGGAAGTGGTGGTGAGCATAACATAAGAGAAAAAGAGATTCTAAAGTTGTAGGAACTGATTGAAAGAGAGATCAGATTAAAGCAACATTACTTGTGCTTTCACTTTTTTTATTGATAACCGAAGAAATTGCAGAGGGCTAGTGGCGCACAGATTGAAATTCGATGGATAACGGGCTCACCACTTACAATTCTCCACTTAAATACCAAGCTTTGTCTACAGCAAGGTTCAAAACCCGTGATGTGCGCCGAACCTACACATCAACATGTTGCTCTCCTAGCACTAAATTAAAACCCAAGGGATTACTACTACTGTGCTTTCACAAAAAATTCTTTGTTAAAGTTCCTCGCCAGATACTCAAGTTTGGATCATTTCACAGATAACTACAGAAGGGCAAATATAAAATTCCCATTTTCCACGAAAATGAACATAGAAATTGACAAAATCTTCTCAAAGTGAACATAATATAAATCTCTTCAGTATTGCACTCTTCTTCAAAGTTCTACCTTTTTATTTTATTTTATTTTTATATGAAGTACTCTTCTTGTAATCTTCTTTCAGGGTGCTGCCTTTGAGTTATTTCAAAATAAATTACTTCCAATATATTTGACACCACCTCATCATTTACACAAACCAAATGCTACATGAAAAAGCTAATAAGCATGTCACTTAAAGTTAGTTCTCCCTTTTATACAGGGGCAAAGGTCAAGCCTTATCCCCAAATAAAAAAGGTCAGAGACTCAAGAGAAATTTGATCAATCTTCTCAGTAATACCAATCTTAATATGGATAGCTGTGTTATAGCATGTGGCATCACAGAGTACTAAGAGACTGGTTTACCTGAACCAAACTGGTGGAAGTAAGTCTGGTCCCATCTACTAAAATGGTATATGAAATCCTTAAACTATTGATAAGTTCAGCTACTTCATAAGTATCTAAGTCATCCAATATTGAACAAAGGAAATTCAGTCTCTTTGCTGAGTACTTACAGCTTGTTCGATTTTCAAATTCCCTTTTAGACTTTTAAGATAAGATGATAAGATAACTTGCTTTCCGCCATAGAAGATAAAGGGAACCTTAATACACTTATCAACTAGCATTTTCACCTAAATGAAATTTAACCAAGCAGATCAATATCCCAGTTGGCCAAAATCAATCATAAATCATCAATCTTCACCATTCTCACTGTAAACATTAAAATTACATCTCCTCCTATAATAGGAATAAGCAAAAACTAAGATCCATACCTGCCACACCATGAGCAAAATGACACTTGCTGCCAAATGGGCAATAACCAGTAGTCTCCCACTTATTACATATTCTCGTCTTCCAGTTTGAAGGCTTTAGGGTTGTTCCAGTAGCATTATTACCAAATCCACCAACAGTAGGAGTCACACTTATAGCAACACTTTCTCTAGCTCGTGATTGTTCATCGTGAAGGAAAGTACAACTATCTCCATAAGGACATCCTTCTTCAGTGTAGAACTTCTTGCAATGCCTCCCTTTAGAGGACCTTTGAGACTCCCCGCGCAAATCAGGAGAAGTCAATATTGGTATCTGGTGCTCTTCTCTTGGTTCCACAGCCAGTACCCCTCCTGCTGCTCCTCCCCGCTCACTTTCATGTGCAGCTACTATGTCTTGCCAATTAGGAGGTGGTTTTCGAAGCTCCTCTATTCCATGAGCGAAGTTACAATTAGTAATGTAGGGGCAGACACCCGCACGGAACTTACAACACAATTTAGTTTTATAGAACATCTTTCCGATTGCTTTAGAGCTACTAGTAACAATATCGCGGGGATCTAAACCTTGCACATTCCTAGATTTCTTGTTGGGAGGCTCACTCCCAGACTGGTTCTGGGAATTGGAAGAATTTTCATTACTGTTCCAGGCTCTATAATCATCCTCAGTAGCCCAAACCGCCTGGTCGAAAAAATTAGGACCCCAAGTGCCAAAACCACCACTACTGGCAGCTGAATCTTGGATCATGTTCCCTACAGCAAAACCAGCTTCACCCATAAAATCCATCAAAACAGCAGATCTGACCACCCAAGATGTTCAATTCCCAAAACAGACAAGATGACATACAAATTCAAGAAAGCTCAAACTATGGCAAAGAAAATTTACACACTGATAATAGCTATACCTCTAAAAGTATACTACCCAAAAGAATGAGAAAAAACGAACCTCAAGCCAACAAAAACATCACAACCCACTTAGTGGCCAGGAAGGAAGAGAAAGAGGGGGAAAAAAAGTTACTAAATTTAGAAACTTTACTCATAAAAATAAGGGGTTGGAAGCTAAAAATCCTACCTATTTCAATTGGTGAATAGCTACAGTAGTACAATGTAAGCTTTCGCCAAGAGACCATGCCTAATTCAAATTGCATAAAGAAAAAATATAGTACAACAAGTAATTAAACAAGAAAAAAAAGAAGATTAACCACCTCGTTCTTAAATACAATGTCAATCAAAACCCTAAGTTTTAGTAAAAGAACACAAATTAGGGAATTGGAGTTAGTGTTGTCCAAATGATTCTTGTAAAGGAAAGGAGCAGTTAATTGATGTGACTTCAGATAAGGAAACAAAATCAGAGACTAAAATTGCATTTTACAGAGATCAGATAACGGGTATCGAGTTTTGCTGGTCGTAAACGAGAGGAAAAGGAGTGGTGGTGGTGGGTCCCCTCGTCATTGCCCCTTATCTCCTCAAAGACCGACGCAAGAGGAGCTTACCCAGTTACTCCATCCGTTTTAGAAATATTGGAAGGGGTGCGAAGTACATAATTAAATATTCTGATTTTTTTGAGCCCCTTTGCACATAAGAATTTTTTTTTAAAAACTTGTTTTGAAAATAATGTTTGGTTATCGAAAATTTATAATTTAATCAATCTCACTTGAAAATACATTTTCAAATTTAAAAAATTGATTTCAATTAAAAATGGGAAGGTTGCTAGTTTTTAGTTGCAAAATATATTAAAAAAAAGATATCCAAATAAGTTGCAAAAATTATAACCAAACACAACTTCATCTTCAATTTAAATTATAGTTCCAAATTTAAAAAAAAAATAGAATTTATGTCCAAACGCCTACTTTATTTCAATTGAAATTTTGATTTAAAAAAATACATAATATAAGATAAAAATCAACGATTAGAACCATGAAATCTCATGTTAAAATTCTAATGAAAATAAAAATACTAAGTAATTTCCTCCGATTTGTCCAAGCCTGAGATAAAGTTACCCAATACTTCTACTGATGGGGGACAGTGGTGTTTACCCGTAAAACGGTACAGTTGAATTTGTTACGTGGTTTATAGACAAGCAAACTGATTTGATCCAAAATGATAAATAAATTAGATTAAAAATAAGAATTAGCGTTAATATCAAAGGAAATGGCAGGCTTGGCTTCGGAACGATGCTTCCGACAACAGAAATAAGAGCAATATAAAAGAAAGTAAAGTTGTATTATTTAGTTTAAGAATAGAATGTACCATAAGTTTTGCAAGAGATTTCGTGTCCTCACAATGGTTGTTGAAGCTACTATTTATAGTTATACCTATGAAACAAGATCCAGGAACTAAGTGTTTCGATTTCCACCCGAACCCTTCCAAACCCGAACTAACCATTCCAACAATCCATAACACAGTAAAGCACATATGAGAAGTCTTAATTAGGGTAACGGGAATCTAGAAAGCAAAACGACCGGTTGGGTCGTTACAGTTAGCCATGAATTGGTTAAAAGCTTCATTTACCATTTCTTTCAAGACCATTCCAACACAAACATTTTTTCACATATTCTATCCCAAAGTTTTTAATCCAGAGTCAACATCCATGAATTTATTCTTTAATCAATCCTTCATCCAAATATCTTTGTTTTATCAAAATATAACCTTTTGTGTTTCATTAATTAAAAAACATACCTTCTTCAAAGCTTTCCACCTCTCTCACATATTTTGTCTACTTTCTTGTGCATATTTAATTACATATTTCATTTCGAGTTTTATGCCCTACGATGAATATATATCATTCTTTACTCATCAAAATAATTCTTTCACCTTCTTCATCAAGTACACTAAGATTATGTAAAAAATATTTTTTTTTTTTTACTCTTTGGTCAAATATTTTGGAGTAAGTTTCCCTTCCCATATTTAATCTTTCATTCAAAATAGTTAGCTTTTATACATAAATCAAACGCTTTCAAGTGTATTCTTTTAATTAAAATTCATTTAATCAATAAAAAATACTCTGCTCATTATTACATAATCTTTACATTCTTTTTACATTCTCAAATAAAATATGATTTTATATATATTTACTATTTATATTTTGTGACGACCCAGCTAGTCGTCTCATGAGTTACCGCTCCGTTTTCCCCGTTTCTACCTTATTATGCTTTGTTATCCGTATTTTATGTAATCATGTTGAATGTTTTGCGTTCGGAGTAGATTTGGTAAGAAATGAGACACTTAGTCTCTTTCAAGAAGGTTTAAGTTGTAAAAGTCAACCGAATGTTGACTTATGAGTTAGAGGGCTCGGATGTGAGTTCTGATGGCTCGGTTAGCTTCAGGAGGTGATTTATGACTTAGGAGTGTGATCGGAATTAGTTTTGAAGGTCCGGTGTAGAATTAGGCTTGAATTGGTGGAGTTAGTATTTTGGTGATTTCCGGTTGCTAAGCGAGATTTTGATCCGAGGGTCGGAATGAAATTCCGAGAGTTGCTATTGTTTCGTATGGTGATTTCAGACTTAGGCATATGTCCAGATTTGAAATTGGAAGTCCGTAGGATAATTCAACGCATTTTGGCGAATGTTGGAAAATAGAAGATTTATGGAAAGTTTGACCGAGGAGTTGACTTTTTTATATCGGGGTCGGAATCCAGTTCTGAAAATCTTCATAGGTCCATTATGTCATTTATGACTTGTGTGCAAAATTTGAGGTCAATTGGACTCGATTTGATAGGTTTCGGCATCGAATGTAGAAGTTGGAATTTGTTAGTTTCATTAGGCTTGAATTGGGGTATGATTCGTGTATTTAGCGTTGATTGATGTGATTTGAGGCCCCGACTAAGTCCATATGATGTTTTAAGATTTGTTGATATATTTGGTTGAAGTCCCGAGGGCCTCGAATGGATTTTGGATGGTTGATGGAGTCTAACTTGGGCATTTCAAGAATATGTCGATGTCATCTCTTCAAGAATAAGTGGTATAATATTATGCAAATGGGCTCCAAATTCAGTTTTAGTTGAAGCATTAGATCTGTATCGAAATTTCGGAGTCATAGCAAAAAGAATCGTCCAATTCGGACATCGTATGAGAAAGTTATGCCTATTTTTGTGTCAGGGAAAAATCGCCAGCGCCCAGAGTAGCTACTGGAACCAGCACCACAGGCAGCCCCCGGCCCGAGGCAGAAAACACTATAAAAACGGGGGTTTTGGCCATTTTGACAAAAATAGAGTTGGGGGAGCTCGGTTTGGACGATTTTTAGAGGGGTTTCCACAAATTTGAAGGAGGTAAGTGTTCTTTATCATAAATCCTTCATAGATCATGATTCCATACTCATTTACATCATGAATCCATGAATTTGTGGAAGAAAAATCAGATTTTTTTACCAAATCTTCCAAGAACGAAAATTTAAGATTTGAAAGCCAATCCGATGTCGGAATTTGATAATTTTTGTATGGTTGAACTCGTTGGGAGATAAGGAACCCGTCGATGTGAAAAATTTTTAACTTCGAAAAGTGGGCCCGGGGCTCGCGTTTTGCTAATTTCGGGATTTCTTGGTATTTTCGGTTGTTTTCGCTTGGGCTTTGTTCCCTCAACATATTGTGACGTAATTGTTCTGAATTTGGATAGATTCGACGCACGTGGAGGCCAATTCGAAGGGCAAAGGCGTCGTGGGCTAGAAATTTAGCCGGTTCAAGGTGAGTAGTGATTGTAAATGATGTTCTGAGGGTTTGAAACCCCGGATTTGCACATCGTAGTGCCATATTGAAGAGAGGCACGCGCTCGATGATTAGCGTGGGTTCGTTTACAACTGGGGATTGTGACTCGGTCCGTCCCGATTGATTATTTTACTACATATTTGATTGAAACTTATTTGATATCATCATGATTTGGGCTGATTGCCATATTTGGGCTTCGTGCTGGTTATTTGAACCCTTCAGGGGTATTTATCACTGTTTACTCACTATTTTGATTCATACTTGAACTAAGTCATGTTGTTCTTCCATTGTTTTACAACTCAGCCACTTTTACTCAGTTTTGAGATTTAAATGATATTTAAATGATGTTTTTGGGTTGAGAACTACTGTTTTACTATGCCCGAGGGGCATGTGATGATTTTCTGACTGAGTGCGGCCGAGGGCCAGATGTGAGGTTTTACTGAGTGATATGAGGCCGAGGGCCTGAGATATTGTACATACGCCACGAGATGGCTTGATTGATGTGAGGCCGAGGGCCTAGATGTATGCCACGAGGTGGCTTGATATAGCGCTTGGGCCGTAAGGGGCCCCTCCCGGAGTCTGTACACCCCCAGTGAGCGCAGGGTACCCAGAGATATTACAGTTGGTAACAATGACAACTGCAGGTTACAGTTGGTAACAATGACAACTGCTAACCAGAGATATTACAGTTGGTAACAATGACAACTGTAGGTTACAGTTGGTAACAATGACAACTGGTGACCAGAGACATTACAGTTGGTAACAATGACAACTGGTAACCAGAGCTGTGAGATTGATACTGAGCCCAGGGATAATACAGTTGGAAACAATGACAATTGTAGGTTACAGTTGGTAATAATGACAACTAGTATACCAGAGCTGGGGAGATTTTACTGTTTTAAATGATACTGAGCCCAGGGATGTTACAGTTGGTAACAATGGCAACTGGTAACCAGAGCTGTGAGATTGATACTGAGCCCAGGGATAATACAGTTGGTAACAATGACAACTGTAGGTTACAGTTGATAATAATGATAACTAGTAACCAGAGCTGGGGAGATTTTACTGTTTTAAATGATACTGAGCCCAGGGATGTTACAGTTGGTAACAATGGCAACTGGTAACCAGAGCTGGGAAGATTTTTAAATGATTTCTTACTGATTTACTGTTTTCAAGTAATGGTTTTACTGTTTCATTATGCATTGCCTTGTGCTCTACGTGTTTCCTTACTTTAAGTCATTATTTATATGTATTACTCACTGAGTTGGAGGTACTCACATTACTTCCTGCACCATGTGTGCAGATTCAGGCGTTATTGATTCCGCTCCAAAGCATTGACTACGACTGTCAAAGCGGTGATTCAGAGACTACGAGGTAGCTGTTGGCGTCTGCAGCCCCGTATTTCTTTTGTCTTGTTGTTTCCACTATCTTCAAACAATTGTGCCAAAGGTATTGTAATAGTAATCTTATTATTAGGATTTTCATTAGTTGCTCATGACTTTGTGACACCCCAGTTTGGGCTGTTGCTGGGATGGTTCACTATGTTTTTTCGCAAATGGCTGCTATTAAACTGTGTTGTGTTGTTCTCTTGTTAAATTAACTGCTTAAAATGAGTTATGGTTTGAATTGGCTGGCCTTGTCTTCACGAGAGGCGCCATCACCACCGGGTTTGGGATTCGGGTCGTGACATATTTAATCTATTACATAAGATGTTTAAATTTATCATGTGACACTCATACTTAAGAACGTTTCTTCTTTTGAATTACTCTCACATTCTTGTAAATATTAAAATAACTATTCTTTTGAACATTCCCCCTCTTATCTGATCGAGTCTACCGGAACCCTATTTTGTAAATCTTGAGGGATGCTTAACACCTTCCCCTCGAGATAACTTGAACCCTTACCTAGAATCTCAATGGCTTCCCAGATCATAATCAAATGTACATTACATTGTGTTAATATAGGTGCCCTAGTATATCTTAAATACTATGTGACGACTCTAAATTTCAATTAACCTTGTCGAGTACTATAAGTTGTACATTGTTTTGATGTAACGACCCGACCGGTAATTTTGAGATCTAACGTGTCGTTCGGCAGTTTGACGCCTTGAGTAGCTTCACTTCAGGTATTATGACTTGCACATGTAGTCGGAGTTGAACTTTGGGAAGTTAGGAGTTGATTTAGAAAGAAAATTCTAAATTCGGAAGCTTTAAGTTGGAAGAGTCGACCAAGATTTGACTTTTTATTAAACGACCTCAGAATCGGGATTTGAAGGTTCTGATAGGTTCGTATGATGATTTTGGACTTCAGTGTATGTTCGGATTGAGTATCGGTTGGTCCAGAAGCATTTCGGCACTATTTATGGAAGGTTGGCATTTTAAAGGTTTAAGAATTTCATAAGTTTGGTTTGAAGTGGATTCTGATGTTACTAATGTCCGTTTGAGGTCTCCAGCATTGGAATAGTTCCGTATTTTGATTTGTGACTTGCGCGTAAAATTTGAAGTCTTTCCGAATTGATTTGGTACATTTCGCCACAAGATATAAAATTTGGGAATTTGAATATTTATAAGTAGTTTTGATGGCCGATTCGTAATTTCATTGTTGTTTGGCGTAATTTGAGGCCTCGACTAAGTCCGTATTGCATGTTGGGATGCGTTGGTATATTTGGTTAAGGTCCCGGAGGTCTCGGGTGTATTCCGGGTGGTCGACAAATTGTTTGGAAACTTTTGTAAAAAGCTGGTTTTGGCAGCCACAGGTTTCATCGCATCTGCAATGAAGTTAATCATAGATGCACAATCGCATAAGCAATGCATAAAAGAAGAAGCGAATTTTGGAAGGACTGGCAAAGGTCGCAGGTGCGAAGCATTTCCCGCACTTGCGTTATCGCAGATGAGGTCTTTCCCAATGCATAAGCGACTGGGAAGGGGCAAGGCATGGATTACAGAAGCAAACAATCTCTGCACGTGCGGGAGCGTAGATGCGTGTGGTCGACCGCAGAAGCGGTCACACAGTAGTGGAAATATTTCCGCAAACGCGGATTTACCTGGCATGGAGGGAACCACACCTGCGATGGATATTTCCGCACGTGCAGCTGGTGTTCCGCAAGTGTGGAAAGTCAGTTAGGAAGATTGTTTAAAATTGGGGTTTTTCTCATTTCACCAATTTTCTCTCTTGGTTTGGGCGATTTTTGGAGAGCTACAAAGGGAGATTTTCCTCATCTATGGCAAGGTAAGTTATTCTCACCTATTGTAAGTTAAATACATGGATTCTATAAGGATTTAAGTATGGAAATTAGTATAATTTGTGGGATTTTGGTAGAAAACCTAGAATTTGGTATTTTTGGATTTTGACAATAAAATTGGACTTGAAAATTGGAATAAATAATATATTTGAGTTCGTGGTGCTATGGGTAATGATTATCTTCGAAAATGTTCGAAATCCGAGCACGTGGGCTCGAAAGTTGACTTTATTGACTTTTCGAGCGGAGTTGGAAATTGTTATAAATTGATTAATTATGGATAATAGAGTATATATCAATGGATTTGCACATTTGTTTGACTATTTTTGGAGAGACGTGCATCGGGTTGAGGTGTTTGAGTGGCGTTGGAGCCGGTTATGGAACTTCGGAACGAGATAAGTCTCCTGTCTAACCCCGTGAGAGGGAAACTACCCGTAGGTGATGTATTTGTTATGTGCTACTTGCTGCGGGGGCTATGTACGCACGAGGTGACGAGAGTCCGTACGTAGCTAATTTCATGTTATGTCCGCGTAGACTTAGGTTCCCGCCATGCTATAACTGTACTATTTGAGTTGTATTTTGCCTATTATATTCCTTTATTTTACGTTGCGACTTGAGACTAGACTTGTGTAGAGTGATAGACTTGCTATTGTAGAGATTTGATGGGCTTCATGATTAGCCGCAAAATAATTGTACTCCTCTTATGAATTTCTTCCACGTTATGCGTTTTCATCGAACTCACACGTCTATTCGTGAGTAGGGTCAAGGAACCGTTCAAGCTTCTTATTTTAATGGGATCGGGCCGTTCGCCTCGGCAATATCATAGATACGTCTATGGTTTGTGCCGTTCGACCATTGGCGGTGCGCACATTATAATGGGATCGGGCCTTACGCCTTGGCAGGATTATGTATCACACTCTCATGGGAGCAGGTCGTTCTCCTCGCCAATATAATAGATATATCTATGGTTTGTGCCGTTTGACCCTCGGTAGTGCACATATTATGATGGGATCGGGCCGTACACCTCGGCATTTCTATAAAATACTCATATGTCATCGTGCGTAATAATTGACAAGGAGCCAGTATATTTGCAAGTTTTCCTAATTTGAACTGTGACTACCTATCTAGCGAGGTCCATTAATTATACCCCGATTGAGGAGGTAACTACTAGCTGAGAGCTTGAGTTATTTCTGAGAGGAGAATTGTACCACGTATTTATATTATTGGAACACTAGTAAGTGTCAATATCGAACCCTCGTCACTATTTCTCTGGGGTTAGGCTAGAAACTTACTGGGTACGCATTGATTTACGTAGTCATGCTACACCTACTGCACTTATTGTGCGAATACACATATGTCTGGTGGCGTTTTGGGCGCAAAGGTGCGGCTATTGCAGGGTCTCCATCAGAGTTATTTATATTCTCTTATCTAATTTGTATTCCAGACAGATGTTGTATTTTATTATGTTTCCTAGTTGATGCTCATGCACTTGTGATACCGGTTTTAGGTTTCCTACGAGTTGTTCATTATTGTAGTTCGTGTAAATATTATCATTTTCCCTGTAAATTCTATTTCATGCTATTTAATTAATATAAATTATGATTTCAAAGTAATAAAATGAGTAATTAAATTGATCAATTACAGTTGGCTTGCCTAATGGTGGCGTTAGGCGCCATCACGACCTATAGTGGATTTTGGGTCGTGACAACCTTGTATCAGAGCATTAAGTTCACTTGGGTCTTATGAGTCATGAGCACGTATAGTAGAGTCTTGCGGATCGATATAGATACGTCTGTACTTATCTTCGAGAAACTACAGGGCTATTAGGAGCACTTTCCTTCTTGATTCCTCATGGTGCGATTTGATTCCTTTGAGGCTTATGCCTCTATTTCCTTCCTACTCAATCTTGTGCGACGTGGAGCGCTTGTTATCAATTGGGCATCGAGGAGTTGTAGTGGTACTGCAGACGTGGTGCAGAATGTTTCTCCCTGCATATTCGGGTTGGCTATTGTCGTCGCCTTGCGGAAGGGTGTTTAGTCATTTTAGCCCAGTATCTATATTTACTATGGTTTCGAGGCTATGCGAAGATTATTATGATGTTCAAGCACTGTTATCACACAGTGTTGATGTAATAATAGGGTGCTTGTTTATGTATCGAGGCAGTGAATGACTCGAAAGGAGGATTTCGCAGTGCAAGGTTTAAAGGTTTGGCAATTAGTTCCAACGGAGGAAAGGTAATCGCACTGTGGATGTTCAGGTCTTGGTTGATGAAGTGAAGAGACTTTGTATTTTTGATCGTGGTGGAATTCTCATTTGTGATGTGGTATCATCGTCCTTGTTGGAACGCATTAAGGGTCGCCAGTGTTATGGTATTCTTCGATTTGCCTTCGGGGCAGGATGTTGGGAAGTGGCACTTAAGAAGCGGTTAAGAGATAGCAGAGTGTAGCGGTTTCAGAATAGAATTTGTGTTTCTAGTGTTGATGGCTCGAGAGAGATGATCTTCTAGGATGTTTAGAATTGTAGAAATTCATTAGTTCCGGTGCTATAGGTATGGATTTGATTTGAGGCAACATTTGGGCAGCGAAGTATGAGGAAGGACATGGCGGGATGTGTCTCATGGTGGTTTGATTACTAGCAGGTCAAGTATGAAAAGCGGAGGCCGAGAAGTTTCTCAACGGAGAGGGTTTGACAGAAGTGGGAGTGGCAGAGTAGCACATGGATTCTGTGGTAGGATAGCCATGTACCTTGAGGAAGATTAGAGCGAAATTGGGAGGCATGGTGGAAAGCGACTTGGTCCACATATTATAATTGGAATGGTGGTTACTGTACGAAGAAAGATTGAATATGGCAGGAAGAAGTTTTCTTAAAATAAAGAGGGGTGTGAAGATTTGATTATCGTTTCGGATGCAACATGACTTTGAGTTTGGAAGGTATTGTTGAACTTTATGTTGATGTCAATGGGGAAGGAACAGACTTGTACAGCTGGTGGACGAGCATGGGCTCAGGAGGGTTTACTGAACTCGTGGTAGTTGTACCCGGTGCAACGTTGTTGGAAAATATCGGCATGGAATACCACAGATGGGTTATCTCCTATGAACAGGTTAGCAGTTGTGTGATTCGGATGAAGTTTCTGTGAAGAGTGATGTGCCGGGTAATTTCGGCACATTTTGATACTACTTGCTTAGAGTTTAACTTGTTTTATGTGCAAATTCTACCGATACTTATGTAATTTTAGTGTATTTGCAGAACATCAAGTGTAAGGACCCAAAAAGCACGGAAAAGAGCTAAAAAGGCCAACTAAAGACAAGAAAAGACTTAAACAACATCGCAGATGTGAGTATGCGATCGCAAACAGCGAATGCGGACCGCATAGCTCACAAGCAAATCGCAAACAAGGACAGAACTCTAGGCACTTCTTCATGTCGAGAATGCGGTCGCATATGCGACCGCAAAACAAGAATGCGAATCGCAAATTTGCATTGTGAAATCATAAACGCAAGCAGAGTTTCTGGGTGAAAATCAAGGTGAAGAATGCGATCGCATTTCGCGATCGCATAATCGATATGCGAACCGCAATTACAGTATGCGACGAAGGTGAATCCTGGGGTTAGAAGTGCGACGAAGGAAGAAGATTTGCGAACCACATTTCTGTTTTGCGACAGAAATGCAGTCCGCATTATTACAGCAGGGGCAAATTAGTCCGAACTTCGCCTCGGTTTTTGGGCCTCTATAACTAGGTTTAATAGGGTTTTGTGAGGGACATCTTGTCAGAATTGAGAGTACAAAGTACGGGCAATTAACTAATTTGAATTCTTGGAAGCTTTTGCGATCAATTACCTTCTATTTTGTAAGATGATGACAATTACTATTCTTTTTTATTCAATTTTCAGCATGAGTAGCTAAGCCCAAACGCTAAGGTTGTGAACCCTAGATGGGTATAATGTTGTTGAGATTTTGATATGGAATATGAATTTAACGGAAGATTGATATTAATTTACTTCTTATTCTTCAAACAATTGTTAGTGGTTGCAAACATTAACGAACGCCAAGTTATTCTATCTTAGCTTGGAAAAGTGAGATAGAATTTGGTAGAAGTAAATAACAAAGACTCAAGGCTTTAAACCTTGTTTAATAAAATCGCTTAGGAATAAGTGAGTTTTAATTTGGCATTAATTGATTGTTCTTAATTAAAACTCTTTTGTATTTGGAAAAATCATAAAGAGGATATATTATCCAACTATTGGAAAATATTGGGTAGTAAATTAGGCATCAATTGCATATCAAGAAAGTTTTCCATTGGAAATATTCAATATTAATATCAAGAGCATTATACTACATTAAGGGGGACACAACCTTGGTTTCTTTGATTCATATTATTTACATTCACAGTATTATAATCAGTTCTCGCTTATCCTCACGTTCAATATTCCTTTTTATTATAATTACTTGATAGAATTACGACTAGCATTACACTAATTAGATAAACGTTTCACACCTATTCCCTGTGGGATTCGACCCCAACCTTGTTGGGTTATTATATTTGACACCGACCGCTTACACTATTCTTAAGGTGTAATTTGAGCGTATCAAATTTTGGCGCCGTTTTCGGGGAATACGGTTCTGAAATTACTAATTAGTGTATACTTTACTTTACGTCTAATTCTACTCTATTACACGTTGTTTGTTGTGTTTGGTGTAGATAGGGAGATATGTCAGACCATGAAGATGATGTGGAGATACAGGAGGAAGGAAATCCTTTTGCAGACATTGAGGAGTATATTGAGGATACAAACGCAATTGTACCTCCTGCTATTGGTGCGGCTACCTTCAAAGTGGAACATGGATTAATTCTGATGCTGAAAGCGGAGGGATTTTAGAAATTCCACTGATGATGATCCAACACAGCACCCCAGAAATTTCTTAGGTGTTTGTGCGATGCATAAGCAGAATCATGTCTCCCATGATGCCTTGAGGTTGAGATGTTTTAAGTATTCCCTAGCTGGGGATGCGAGGAAATGGCTCCAGAATCTTCCTCCAAATTCTATACGTTCATGGCCTGAACTTGTCCGAGCTTTCTTATCAAAATGGTTTCCACAAAGCAAGAAATCCGAGCTCAGGGACAAGATTTTCTTCTTTAAGCAACTACCTGGCGAACAGTAACATGAAGCGTGGGATCGCTTCAAATTATACTTGGTGAGGTCTCCAAACCATGATTTTCCAGATTCCATCTTGTTGGAAAAATTTTACATGGGTTTGGATCCTATGAACCAATGAATAGCGAAGAATGCAGCTTCTGGATCTTTTATGGACAAAACCTTCGCTAGGGTGAATCAGATCTTAGATAAAATGGCAAAACACAACCAAGCTTGGCACTCTGAAGATTCCACAGGTGGAATTGCAATTGGCTCTCCTTCGATGAACAATTTGATCAAGGAAAATCAAGAACAAGACCAAGTGATTGCAGAACTTGCCACAAATGTCAATGTATTAACAAAGCTTTTCACGGAGAGTCAGAAGAAGAAAGTGAATGTGGTTGAGAATGTGCAGCTGTTACAAAATGATGATTATGAAGAGGCAAATTATGTTAATAATTCTCAAGGAGGATACCAAAGACAGCAGTACCAAGGTCAAGGCTCTCAAAATCAATGGAGACCAAACCCGCAAGGGCAAGGTCACCATCAATGGCGAAACGACCAAAGTGGCTCTAATCAAGGAAACTGGAACAGCAATAACAATTTTTCCAATCGAAGTTCCAACCCTTATGTTCCTCCAAAGGGTCAGTATTCGAATCAGGGATCCTCTAGTGAGTCTAAATTGGAGAGCATGCTTGAAAGGATACTACAAAACCAAGAAAAGTCTGATAATTCCATGAAGAACATGACTGAGTTGGTTGGCTCTCACACTGCGGCGATTCAAAAGTTTGAATTGCAAATGAGAGATCTTTCACGTGAGCAATATCCACAGCAGAAGGGAACACTCCCTAGTGATACGATTCCAAATCCAAAGGGAAGTGGGAGTGGCCCAACTTTCCATATCATGGCCATCACTACCAGGAGTGGTAAGATATTGCAAGGAAAGAATGAGCAAGCAGTTTATGTGGAAGAACTTGAAAAGGGAGTCGAAGTTGAAGAACCCAATATTACTGAGGTAAAGAAAACTCCAGAGGTTGTGCAAAACCGAGATGAGACCCGAGAAGGGATGAAGGAAAAGGCAGAAGAAACATCAAGCATTCTTCCGATGATTCCTAGACCCCCTCCTCCTTTCCCCCAGAGACTTGCGAGAAGAATTGACGACAGCAAGTTCGAGAAGTTCTATGATATTCTCAAGCAGTTATCTGTAAATATACCATTCTTGGAGGCTTTTCAAGAAATGCCCGGTTTTGCCAAGTATCTAAAGGATTTGATCACGAAGAAGAGAACCACAAAGAATGAGGTGGTGAATATGACTCACCGGGTTAGTTCTATCATTGCTACAAATCCAAGTCAGAAGAAAGAGGACTCGGGAGCATTTACTATTCCGTGCACTATTGGAGTGCGCGACTTTGCAAAAGCACTCTGTGACAATGGGGCCAGCATAATCTAATGTCGCTCGCCATTTACAAACAAGCGGGATTAGGAATGCCAAGGTCGACGAGCATGAGGTTGCAGATGGCTGACCTTTCAATCAAGAGACCAGTTGGTATTGTTGATGATGTGATTGTGAAAGTTGGGAAATTTCATATACCAGCGATTTTGTAATTCTTGACTGTGCTGTGGACAAGGAAATCCCTATTATATTGGGGAGACCATTCTTAGCTACTGGAAGAGCCCTTATGGATTCGGAGCGTAATGAAATTAAATTCCGAGTGAACAACGAAGAAGTTACCTTCCAAGCTAGTAAGGGTATGAAGTTACCAAACGAGTATGAGAGCATTTCACTGATTGGTATTGTTGATGAAGTAGATGATGCTGTTGAGATGAAGATGGAAGAGCAATGCCCAGGTGAAGCATTGGCAGCTATATTGGTAAACTTCGATGGTGATGATATGGATGGCTTTATGGAGTCAGTGAATGCATTAGAGGGGCATGGTTCTTACTCGTATACTCCACCAAAGCTTTCCCCTGATTTGGAGAATAGAGCTACACCTCCTGCAAAGCCTTCCATTATCGAACCACCTCAATTAGAGCCGAAACCACTTCCTTCGCATTTGAGGTATAAATTTCTTGGCTTCAATAATACTTTACCAGTAATTGTTTCTTCGTTGTTGAATGATGTGCAGGTGGAACAGTTGCTAAAATTTTTGAAGGAGCATAGACAAGCCATTGGTTGGACAATTGCGGACATTCGGGGGATCCCGGCTGGAATTTGTGAGCATAAGATTCAATTAGAAGGTGGGACAAAACCAAGTGTGGAACATCAACGACGGTTGAATCCGTCAATGCAGGAAGTGGTAAAGAAAGAGATAATCATTGCGTGCCAAAGAAGGGAGGCATGACTGTGATCAAAAATGAGAAGAACGAGCTTATTCCTACGAGAACTGTAACTGGATGGAGAGTGTGCATGGACTACAGGAGATTAAATAGTGCCACATGCAAGGACCATTTCCCTATGCCTTTTATTGATCAAATGCTTGATCGGCTAGTGGGAAAGTCCTTCTATTGCTTCCTTGATGGGTACTCCGGTTATAATCAGATCAATATCGCTTTGGAGGACCAGGAAAAGACTACATTCACATGCCCGTATGGCACATTCGCTTTTAGCCGGATGCCATTCGGCCTATGCAATGCTCCAGCTACCTTCTAGAGATGAATGATGTCTGTCTTCTCCGATATGGTAGAGGACTTCCTTGAGGTATTTATGGATGATTTTTCGGTAGTAGGTGAGACGTTTGAGCAGTGCCTGAGTAATCTCAAACAAGTAGTCAAGCGATGTGAAGAGACAAACCTTGTGCTAAATTGGGAAAAATGCCACTTCATGGTGGATGAAGGTATTGTTCTGGGACATAAAATATCAAGGTGTGGCATTGAGGTAGACAAAGCTAAAATAGAAATCATCTCTAAGCTTCCTCCACCCATGTCCGTCAAAGGTGTTCGTAGTTTTTTGGGGCATGCCGGATTCTACAGGCGCTTCATTAAGGACTTCTCAAAGATTGCACATCCCATGTGTAAACTCCTTGAGAAGGATGCCAAGTTCGTCTTTGATGAGAAATGCCTAAAAGCTTTTGAGGAACTGAAGACAAAGCTCACCACGGAACCCATTATTGTCACACTTGATTGGTCTCTTCCTTTTGAACTTATGTGTGACGCCAGTGGTGTAGCTATTGGAGTTATGCTGGGACAAAGACACAATAAAGTTCTTCACCCAATATACTATGCTAGCAAAACACTTAATAGGGCGCAGATGAATTACACTGTAACTGAGCAAGAACTATTGGCCATTGTGTATGCTTTTGAGAAGTTCCGTGCGTATCTGCTAGGCTCCAAAGTAATTGTGTACACCGATCATGCAGCTCTTCGTTATCTAATAGCGAAGAAAGATGCAAAGCCGCGACTAATCCGTTGGATTTTACTGCTGCAAGAGTTCGATTTTGCAGTTATGGATCGGAAGGGAACAAAACACCAAGTGGCAGATCACTTGTCTAGAATTGAAGAATCGGGGAGACAAAAAGGAGAGCTGGAAATCAATGATGCATTTCCAGATGAACAAATACTGGTGTTATCCAATTCCTTTGCACCGTGGTATGCAGACATCACTAACTACATAGTCAGTGATCTTATTCCTGAAGGGTTAGAATTTTACCAAAAGAAGAAGTTCTTGAGAGATTGTCGAAACTATTATTGGGAAGAACCCTTCTTGTTCCGTGTCTGTGCGGACAACATAATCAGGAGATGCGTGCCTGAGGAAGAGATGCTACAAATTCTGAAAGCTTGTCATGTCTCACCGATTGGGGGTCATCATGGGGGGAATAGAACGGCAGCAAAGATCTTGGAATGTAGTTATTACTGGACGACCATTTATCAGGACGCCAATCAATTGGTAAAGTCTTATGACCAATGCCAACGACAGGGCCAATTTCTAGGAGGCATGAGATGCCTATGAACTTTGTGATGGAAATCGAACTATTCAACGTTTAGGGTATTGACTTCATGGGCCCTTTTATAAGCTCATGTGGGATGAAATACATCTTAGTCTCTGTGGACTACGTGTCCAAATGGGTAGAAACCATTGCTTTACCAAACAACGAGGCTCGGAGTGTGACCACATTTCTAAAGAAGAATATTTTCACCCGGTTTGGCACCCCAAGAGCCATTCTCAGTGATGGGGGTTCGCATTTCTGTAACAGAGTCTTTAAAGGCCTCCTTGACAAGTACGGTGTCAAGCATAAGGTTGCCACACCCTATCATCCACAGTCGAGCGGTCAAGTTGAGGTATCCAACAGGGAAATAAAGAGCATACTAGCAAAGACGGTGAATGCAAACAGGACAGACTGGTCAAAGAAGCTAGATGATGCTCTATGGGCATACCGTACAGCGTACAAAACCCCTATCGGTACATCCCCTTATCGGCTAGTTTTTGGAAAAGCTTGCCATTTACCTGTAGAACTTGAGCATAAGGCTATGTGGGCCTTAAAAAGATTAAACATGGACTGGGCAGAGGCTGGAGCTCTGAGGCTAGCACAATTGAACGAAATGGAGGAGTTCCGTCTCCACGCATATGAAAGTGCAGTCGTATATAAGGAAAGTTTGAAATTCGTCCATGACAAAAAGATCTTAAAAAGAGAGTTCAAGGCAGGGGATCTGGTATTGCTGTTCAACTCAAGACTAAAACTATTTCCGGGGAAGCTGAAGTCTAAATGGTCTAGTCCTTTTAAAGTTGTTGATATCTCTCCCTTTGGAGCTGTTGAATTAGCATCGGAGGATGGGCTCCGAACCTTCAAGGTAAACGGGAAAAGAATCAAGCACTACTTGGGAGCGGATGGAGAGAAAAATTTGGTAGAGCAGCTGGCTCTAAAGGATGGTCCATGCCCAACCATGGAATGATTGCAGAGGCGTCTTAGCTTCGTCGTGCCGCGACGTTAAATCAAGCGCTTCATGGGAGGCAACCCATGTGTGGTAACATTTACTCTTGTTTGTTGTTGTACCTTTATTTAAGTTTTAATATCATATTTGTACTTAGGGCTATTTGAAGGATGTTTTAGAATGTAGGAATTTGATAAAAGGACCCAAAAATTGAAAAGGAGTTCTTGAAACTGCAGAAAAACAACAATGTGACAAATGCTAAACAAATGCGATCGCATTATCAACATGCGAACCGCATTTGTGCCGCAAACTGAAGCAGAAAGTTGAATAAGCATAGCTGTCATAAATGCGATGAAGTACAGCATTTTACGGATCGCATTTGCGTTATGCGGTCCGCATTCTCATCGCAAACAGAGCCAGAAGGTTTGATTCACAACAACGACATAAATGCGGTGAGATGGCCTACTTTGCGATTCGCATTTACACTATGCGATGACTTAGTCATCGCATACTGACAGGTACATGTCCGCATTCCCTCCTCTCCTAAATCCTTCAATTTTAGTATTAAAAAAAAGAGAAAAGAGAACACAATAGAGAACGAACAGCGATCGATATTATCGGAGGAAATTGAGTTTCAGGCTTACCAAACATCAAAGTGCTGATTAACAGTTGTTCTAAATCCTCAAATCTTCTTCCTAGGTATGTTCGACCTTTGCTATATGTTTAATTTTAATTTTGCAAGTTAGGTTTGGTGTTTCAATGGAGTTTTTGAACTTTTTGGGGGATGAAGACAAAAATCTAGGGTTATAATTCTGGGGGGATGAACATACTTGTGTATCTAAAGGTATTTGCGGTCCACAAAATCAAAATGTGGACCGCATCCCTAAACCCTAAACATCTGAGGAAGACAACAAATGCGGTGCCTTTGTGATTGCATAATGACTAGCGGACCGCAAAGGCACAGCAAACAAGGCCAGAACATTTTGATTAGCACCAGCAATTTCTGCGGTAAGGTTGTGATCGCATATCTCACTTTGCGGTGAATATGCGATCGCATTTGTGGGTATCCAACAGGCCTGTGCACAAAAACATTTTGCGATGGTTATGCGATTTGCATAGTGGTTATGCGATTCGCATATTCCACCGCAGAATGAAATCTAGCTTGGCACACCTAAGAATGCGACGAGTTTGCGGTTCGCATAGTGGTTATGCGACCGCAAACCACGCCGCATTTCTGTAAGTCTTTGTTGATTTTTCCTATTTTTCTTTTCTCTAAAGATGATAATGTCGCTTACATCTCACCCTCATGCAAATATGGCAGCTAAAAAGCACTCCTCAAAGAGAAGGCCATCATCAGCTCCTACCACAAAACAGCCCAAACGTGTAAGAGTGGAAACAAATTTGCCAAGCACCTCCCAGTCTGATGAGGAGGAACGCTTGCCTGAAGTTGATCTGGTGGCTGAGGCCAGAAGGAAACGTGGTGATGACCTTCAGCTTCGATTCGGGGTCGAGGGTTCCAGGACATTGTTCAGGGAAGGGCTAACTAAAAGGAAAATCTTGGGGGAGAAAAAGTTGAGTTTGAATGGATTACAGGAACAGTACCCTCATATTCTCGACAACATCAAAACGAGAAAATGGGAGTACTTTACTAGGGACCCTAAAGAATATAATGAGTCAATGGTCCGGGAATTCTATACATCTTACGGAGCTTCACGAACAGGGTACCATAGACGCAATAGAATATTCACTGGCATCGTCCACGTTCGGGGAAAGGCTGTGTTTTGCGACAGTGAGCATATTAATGAACTCTACTTCCCCGATTGGGAATCAGGCACAGCTGAGTACGATGCCAAGTACTCCAACAGAGAACACGAATGTGGATGGATAGCGTCCGTTATTGCCAAGGGGACTCCTGCCTAGATTAACCCTGGAAAGAAAATCTATAAAAAGGACCTCACAAGGGAGGGAAAATTTTGGCTAAACTTCATTACCTCCCATTTAATACCGTCCAGAAATGAAACAGATATCAGCATTGAGAAAGCACTTCTCATTGCGTGTATTATGGCAGGTATTAAAATTGATGTGGGGAGTCTCATTTTCCAGGAGATTGGCATTCGGGCGTGACACATCACTTCCCTTTCCGAGTTTGATCACAACCCTTTGCCAAGAGGTGAATGTTCCTTTCTTGCCACAAGCTGACAAACTCGGAAAGTCAATGAGGGATATCGATATCACTCGTATCAGTGATTCAGCTGCCCCAACAGAGACCCCAATCTAGGACATTGACTCCCAAAATCTCCTATCTCCCCAAGATCCAGAAGCCTCCACTACTGCAGCAGAGACTGCACCCCCATCCACCACGGGTCCATCTTCTTCAACAATGCCAGCCCTTTCAAGACTTGGTCTAATTGCACATCACGCCCATGCCAAAGTGGACCAACTTTTGAAAACCCTGCCCCACCTGATCAAACAGGCCCTGACTCCTATTCAAACGTCAGTGACCGCTCTCCAGCAACAACAAACATTGTTCGGAGATCGGTTGCACAAACTTGAGTCTAGGGTTGAACAGATTAAAAGAGGTGAGGCTAGGGGTTTACCCTAGCGACGGGAGGAAGTAAAATCTATGAAGACCGAACTCCAGAAAATGCAAAATTTGGAGTTCGACATAGCATCTCTCCTCCCCATAGAGGGTGACCAGAGTGCAGACATTGCTGCACCAGACTTGGGCTTGGACTTCACTGCTCTAATGGCAGACATTGCACCTTCGTCTGCCAAAGTGTCTCATCCTCCAGCTGCTCCGGTACGGGTAGATGTTACAGATGACGAGACATCGGGGCAGTCATCAGAGTTAGAAGGGGAAGAGTTAGAGGATGCAAGTTCATGGTCCGATGAGGCTGAGGACCCTAAGGAGAAGGGCAAAGCAATTGCTGCGCCAACAGTGGAGGAAGAAGAGCACGCAGCCATTAAGAGGGCCATATAACAATCGTTAGCAGATGTGGCCGCCATTGCAGACTCATCGGCCACACAGCCACTAGTGGGCGAAGCTAGTAGCTCACCAGCCCCACCACCTGCTCCAGTTCAGTCTCACAGCCCTCCTACAGCTCCAGAGGATTCCTAGGCTATTGAATCTCTTCGCGCAAATGCGTCCCAGGGAGCCCCTTGCACTTTATCTTCTTTCTTATGCATTGGGGACAATGCATGATTTCGGTTAGGGGTGGTAGCCTTATTTGTGTATTTGATATATTTTCTTGTTTAGTGACATTGATAACTGTAAAATATGTAGTAGTGATTAATGATTTATGTATATATATGTTGTTGTAGTTAAATAGTTAGTGAAATGAAGTTTGACAATAAAATCCCTTTATTGTTTCTTTGCCGGGTTCTTTTTCAAAGGAGTAATAGTATAACCGGGTTTATTAAAATGAGATATATTGACCGGGATGGTGAAATTGTTTAGTATCAAGTATGTGAATCTGTGTGTAGAGTATACCCTCGTTAACAAATCAGCCATGTGAACTTGAGGCTCACTCTGTAACTCTAGGTCCACCTAGAGTCGTGTATGTATACATAAGGAAAGCCTCGAGTGTTAACTCTAAAGCTGTAAACTATGTTAACCGAACAGATTGTGTGCCAATGTGTGTGAGCTCTTTGTTTAAATAGTTCTTGTGTTCGCTGCTGCCATCTAGAACTTGCCCGGTTGATTTTTCGACGCTTATTATAAGTACGCTGAGGTGGAGAGAGGATCTTAGGCATTCTTTGTTTATTTATGAAACCTTTCTAGCCTTTTTAGCCTATCTGTGCATAAATAATATCACTAGTACCCTATTTGAGCCTTTTAGCCTTTTCCTTGGCCTCCGCATTACAAACCTTTCCCGTTCCTAAAACAATGACCTCTTTTGAACCCGTTCCTCCTTGAACATTGAGAACAGGGCTAAAATCCTAAGTTGGGGGTGTGGGTCAAAATGGAAATGGATAAGGCTGTGAAGTGAGGGTGAGAGCCTGCTAATGTGAATTTATGAAAGCTCCAAAGAAAAAAAAAAAAAGAGAAAGAAAGAGAAAGAAAGAGAAAAGAAAAAGAAAAGAAAAAGAAAATAGTTATATATGTATTTACAATAATGGAGCTCTGAAATAGATTTGAGAGGTATTTAAGGTGGGCCCACTTTGGGAACTAAACCCCAATGAGGCTATGGCGTTGAAAAAAAGCGAAATGTTAAAAGAAAGAAGAATGTAATTAGTGTTCAAGGAGGATGTAGTAACTCACATCTAAATATATATCCTACCCTTCCTTAAACCTACATTACAAGCTTACAAAATCCTTATGTGATCTCCAACCGAGTGTTCTTAGAAGTAGGTGACGAATTAAAATAAGGGCAAGCATATGGTATGGCATGTGGTGACACTTGAAATTTTGTTCTGAGAGTGAGTGTATTTGCATTTGAGTCCCTTTGTATTGCTATGATAAATATTGTGAGAGTGGGACTTTCTTTCCACTGAGGGCACATAAACTGCTAGTTTGATAGAAAGTTGAGTATTGAGTAAAGCATAAGTGCATTCAGCTGAAGGTAGCCTTTAGTTACTCTGTTGAGGCTCAAAGTTCACGAGCTGATTGGTTGTCCTTGAGTATACTGATGATTCAAGGAGGGTAATGTATTCAAAGAAATATACTTGAGATACTAACAACAAACACCGTCCATAGTTAGTATTATTTCATGTTTGATAAGTAGAGTCTAGACTAGGATAGTATCGTTTTGGTTGCTTGAGGACAAGCAAGAGTTTAAGTTGGGGGTGTTGATGTGCCGGGTAATTTCGGCACATTTTGATACTACTTGCTTAGAGTTTAACTTGTTTTATGTGCAAATTCTACCGATACTTATGTAATTTTTAGTGTATTTGCAGAACATCGAGTGTAAGGACCCAAAAAGCACGGAAAAGAGTTAAAAAGGCCAACTAAAGACAAGAAAAGACTTAAACAGCATCGCAGATGTGAGTATGCGATCGTAAACCGCGAATGCGGACCGCATAGCTCACAAGAAAATCGCAAACAAGGACAGAACTCTGGGCACTTCTTCATGTCGAGAATGCAGTCGCATATGCCACCGCAAAATAAGAATGGGAATCGCAAATTTGCATTGTGAAATCGCAAACGCAAGCAGAGTTTCTGGGTGAAAATCAAGGTGAAGAATGCGATCGCATTTCGCGATCGCATAATCGATATGCGAACCGCAATTACAGTATGCGACGAAGGTGAATCCTGGGGTTAGAAGTGCGACGAAGGAAGAAGATTTGCGAACCACATTTCTATTTTGCGACAGAAATGCGGTCCGCATTATTACAGCAGGGGCAAATTAGTCCAAACTTTACCTCAGTTTTTGGGCCTCTATAACTAGGTTTAATAGGGTTTTGTGAGGGACATCTTGTCAGAATTGAGAGTACAAAGTACGGGCAATTAACTAGTTTGAATTCTTGGAAGCTTTTGCGATCAATTACCTTCTATTTTGTAATATGATGACAATTACTATTCTTTTTTATTCAATTTTTAGCATGAGTAGCTAAGCCCAAACGCTAAGGTTGTGAACCCTAGATGGGTATAATGTTGTTGAGATTTTGATATGGAATATGAATTTAACGGAAGATTGATATTAATTTACTTCTTATTCTTCAAACAATTGTTAGTGGTTGCAAACATTAACGAACGCCAATTTATTCTATCTTAGCTTGGAAAAGTGAGATAGAATTTGGTAGAAGTAAATAACAAAGACTCAAGGCTTTAAACCTTATTTAATAAAATCGCTTAGGAATAAGTGGGTTTTAATTTGGCATTAATTGATTGTTCTTAATCACAACTCTTTTGTATTTGGAAAAATCATAAAGAGGATATATTATCCAACTATTGGAAAATATTGGGTAGTAAATTAGGCATCAATTGCATATCAAGAAAGTTTTCTATTGGAAATATTCAATATTTATATCAAGAGCATTATACTACATTAAGGGGGACACAACCTTGATTTCTTAAATTCATATTATTTATATTCATAATATTACAATCAATTCTCGCTTATCCTCACGTTCAATATTCCTTTCTATTATAATTACTTGATAGAATTACGACTTAGTCGAGTATTACACTAATTAGATAAACGTCTCACACCTATTCCCTGTGGGATTCGACCCCAACCTTGTTGGGTTATTATATTTGACACCGACCGCTTACAGTATTCTTAAGGTGTTATTTGAGCATATCAAAGAGTTCTACATACTACTCGGAAGAAGGTCGAATATGCAATTGTAGCTAATAATTCGGAATGTTCATGAAAAGTTTAACTAGAGACTACGAGAAATTTGGCAGGTTGGCAGTGCGAGATCATGGTAATTGAGAAGGAGGAATCTTTGTGGGTTCTACATTACATGATGGTATCTTAAAGCTAATTGTGGGAGCCCACCGTCTACTAATGGATCGCGTGGTTGTCTTCTTGTGCGTTTCTGGTTATCCATGCGTTGGTGGATTATTTATGACTAAGAAAATAAAAAACATCAGGGGTAATTCGAGCAAGGAACTTGATGAATGTGTGTTGTACTTCGCCTTATTCAATTCAGGTGTAGGTTTTGGGAAGACTCAGGGTTTATGCTTCTTGTGGGTGTAATGTACAAGGAAAAGAATTCAGCTGGTTGTCCTTGAGAGGGTGTTCATATGCTAGCAGAGTGTTGGAGTTTAGTTATATTCGGGATCAGGTCAGAGTGGGTGACTCTTTACAACAGTCCTAGTGGATTCAAGAATTAAAGTGCAGTGCTTATGAATTTCGGTCCGTTGTGTGGTTAAGGAGTGAGTTGTGGTGGTGGATTATGAAGGGGGGCTTGGATTGTTCTATGATATCATCGAGTTTGCGGTGCAGTATTAGAGGAAAGGGAGAAATAGCTTCAAACTCGCGAAAGTCTTGCAGAATGGGTGTACCAGTTGGAGATGCTATTGTGCGCTTGAGGAGGGTATGAGATGATTCATGGGTATTGAGACGATGCGGTCTCGCGATTGGGGTCACTCGGGATGAGTGTAGATCGAGTTTGTTATGTTTTTAATGGAGCTATTATTATTTCTAAGGCGTGTCAAGAGTAAACTGGAAGAAGTTGGAGCGGTTAGTAATGGTTGAATCAGCATGATTGTGGCAATGATAAGCTCCTTCAGCGCTTGAAGTTATACATGTGGTTTGTGGTTGTGCGCGCGGGCTTGACAGCCACCACAACTGGATTGATTTGCGAGGTATCTGATTCAAATGGCCTTGCGGTGTAAATGGATTCCGCAGGAGTCATGGCAGTTTAGATCGCGATTTGAGGTTTTTATTTTTTTACGATTTGGGAATTCAGTAGCGTATTGCATTGTCTCTTATGAAAAGAGCTGAGTGAAAGTTTTCTAGCCAATGAAGTGTTTATTCTATTGGTTATTCAAGGGTTATGATGAATTCTTGCATTCTCGTGTAGCGACGTGATAGGTGCAGTGAGCAGCATGGGAATTTGGAAGTTGAGGATCAAGGTTGTGGTTCGGTGTTGACAAGAATGTCACGAGCACGGATGAGCAGGGGAGAATTTAGGTGTTCAAAGTAAGCTGGCATTTTCTTTAGAGTCACATGAGAATGGTGTCCTTTGTAAGAGGCTTTGTGTATTGATTTGCAGATTCTTGATTTTCTTTACAGAATTAGAACGGTTGGTGGTATGGAGGTGCAGACTTTGCTACCTAGTGCGAAAGGTCGTGGGAGCGTACCCCACAGGGAGATTTGTATAAGTGTGACATGTTAGTCACTCGATTATTAAAGATTGAAACCAAGTACGGGGATTTTTGGTAATATCGTTAATGTGAGAGTTTATGCTTGAAAGGCGCTCTATTCCTTTGGTTGTGAACTGTGGGAGTTGTTCCAGATTGATACGACTTGATTATTCGCACATATATTGTGGTCTTGTGTAGCTTGTGGTATTAAGTGAGTAGGATGGCTCTCGAGATGCGGGTCATTTATTGCACCTTAGTCGTGCTTGGATTTTGTAGCGTATGGCATAATCCGTCTCCCCAGGGTGGTATTTTCACACTTGGCATGCTTGTGGTCGATATTCATTATTTCGTATGTATAAGCATTATGGCTTGATGGGCATTTCCTTATTTATTGTTATGTGTGGATCGGGTGGCACGCCACCATGGGTACGTTGTTTGGGTCGGGTTGCATGCCGCAACGGTATCATGTGTGGATCGGGTTGCGCGCCGCAACAGTGAGATGTTGAGTATGGTTCCCTATGTCTGTTATTTTGTATTTTGTTTCTCATCACCTGAGAATGGTTCATAGCGTCTGTTCGACCGTCTTATTCATTACGCGGGCTGAATAATTCCTTTTCTAGAGTTCGTTGCTTATGTATCACATTCGAGTCTATCGCTTGCTGGCACATTGCTGGCGTCATATGAGATTTTTGGCAGTTTTTGTGATGGCTTATTGCCTGAGCAGCTTGTACTGGGTGAGACGAGCTTATTGGACAGGGAATCAGCGCAATCAGAGTAATGAATGGTATATTAAAGAGCAAATATCGTTATTCAGTACAAAATGAGGTAAGGGTCCTTGTCAGGAGGGGAGACTCCATGATTTGTTGATTTGGGAGGTGGTTATTAGTTTCGACATATCTCTGCCATCGTGGAAGAATTCAAGAGTTGGAATAGGACTTATATGTGTCATGAGGCGTATTGCAGGCATCAGATTAGTGAAATTCCAGCTACTGTGGTCGGATGATGTCATTATGGGCAACCGACTTATGTGGTGCATGGTGTGATTTCAGCATAGGTGCATGATCATGTCTTGGTACAGTGTGTGGTGATTGATACTGTGTTCGTTTGTTAGAATCAGGTCTTGGAGAGAAATACGGACGTTTGAATTTGGTTCTTAAGGCTTATTGACTAAATAGAAAGAGGGGATGTTCAGTCTGACTCGAGCTATTGTATTCAACTGGGTCGTGGTTGCATGGGTAGGTGCACGAGGTGTTACATAGTAATTTTGGACAACTCCGAAAGAGTTCATAGCACGTTCAAGTACGAACATATGTTTAAGTGGGGGAGAATGTAACGATGCGACCGGTCGTTTTGAGCTCTAGATCATCGTTTGGCGATTTGAGGCCTTGAGCAGCTTCACTTCAGGTATTATGACTTGTATGTGTGGTCAGAATTGAACTTCGAGAAGTTCGGAGTTGATTTAGAAAGAAAATTCTAAATTCGGAAGCTTTAAGTTAGAAGAGTTAATCAAGGTTTTATTCTTGAGTAAACGACCTCGTAATCGGTATTTGAAGATTCCGATAGGTTCGTATGATGATTTCGGACTTGGGAGTATGTTCGAGTTGAGCATCGGGTGGTCCAGAAGCATTTCGGTGCTATTTATGGAAGGCTGGCATTTTGAAGGTTTAAGAATTTCATAAGTTTGGTTTGAAGTGGATTTTGATTTTACCGATGTCCATTTGAGGTTCCGAGTCTTGGAAATAGGTTCGTATTATGATTTGTGATTTATGCGTAAAATTTGAAGTCATTCCGTATTGATTTGGTGCATTTCGGCACGAGATATAGACTTTGAAAATTTGAAAATTTATAAGTTGATTCAAGGCGCAATTTGTAATTTCAACGTTGTTTTGCGTGATTTGAGGCCTCGACTAAGTTCGTATTGCATTTTGGGAGGCCTCGACTAATTTCGTATTGCAGTTTGGGAGGCCACGACTAAGTTCGTATTGCATTTTGGGACGTGTTGGTATATTTGGTTAAGGTCCCTGGGGCCTTGGGTGGATTCCGTGTGATCAACAGATTGTTTGGAAACTTTTGTAAAAAGCTAGTCTTGGCATCCACTGGTTTCATCGCATATGCGATGAAGTTGATCGCAGATGCGCAATCGCATAGGTGAAGCAGCGGTCGCAGAAGCGAATTGTGGAAGGACTGGCAAAGGTCGCAGGTGCAAAGCATTTTCGGCACCTGCGTGATCGCAGATGCGGTCTTTGGCAACACAGAAGCGACTGGGAAGGGGCAAGGCATGGATCGCCGAAGCGGACGATCTCTGCACGTGCCGGGACCGCAGGAGGGTGTGGTTGACCGCATACGCGGTCGTGCAGGAGCAGAAATTTGTCAGCAGAGGCGGAATTATCTAGATTGGAGGGAACCGCACCTGCGATAGAGTTTTCCATATGTGTGGAGCCGCAGGTGCAGCTGGTGTTCCGTAGGTGCGGAAAGTCGGCTGGGCAAATTGATTAAAATTTGGGGTTTTGCTCCTTTCAGTCATTTCTCTCTTGGTTTTGGCATTTTTTGGAGAGCTACAAGGGGAGATTTTTCTCATCTATGGCAAGGTAAGTTATTCCCACCTATTGTACGTTAAATACGTGGATTCTATAAGGATTTAATGATGGAAATTAGTAGAAGTGTGAGATTTTGGTAGAAAACCTAGAATTTGGTATTTTTGGAATTTGACCATGAAATTGGAATAAATTATATATTTGAGTTCGTGATGTTATGGGTAACGATTATCTTCGAAATTTTTTGAAATCCGGGCACGTGGTCCCAAAGGTTGACTTTATTGACTTTTCGAGCGGAGTTGGAAATTGTTATAAATTAATTAATTATGGGCAATAGAGTATATATCAATGGATTTGCACATTTGTTTGACTATTTTTGGAGAGACGTCCATTAGTTTGGGGTGTTTGAGTGGCGTTGGAGCCGGTTATGGAGCTTCGGAACGAGGTAAGTCTTCTGTCTAACCCCGTGAGGGGGAAACTACTCCTAGGTGATGTATTTGTTATGTGCTACTTGTTGCGGGGGATACGTACGCATGAGGTGACGAGAGTCCGTACGTAGCTAATTTCATGTTATGTTCGCGTAGACTTAGGTTCCCGCCATGCTATAACTGTACTATTTGAGTTGTATTTTGCCTATTAATTTCCTTTATTTTACGTTGCGACTTGAGACTAGACTTGTGTTGAGTGATAGACTTGCTATTGTAGAGATTCGACGGGCTTCATGATTAGCCGCGAAATAATTGTACTCCTCTCACGAATTTCTTCCACGTTATGCGTTTTCATCGAACTCACCCGTCTATTCGTGAGTAGGGTCAAGGACCCGATAAAAGCTTCTTATTCTAATAGGATCGGGTCGTTCGCCTCGGCAATATAGTAGATGCATCTATGGTTGTGCCGTTTGACCCTCTGCCGTGTGCACATTATGATGGGATCGGGTTGTATGCCTCGGCAATATAATAGATGTATCTATTGTTAGTGCCGTTCGACCCTCGGCAGTGAACATATTATGATGGCATCGAGCCGTACGCCTCGACATTTCAATAAAATACTCGTATGAACCGTGCGTAATAATTGACAAGGAGCCAATATATCTGCGATTTTTTTTTATTTGAACTGTGACGAACTATCTAACGAGGTCCATTACATATACTCCGATTGATGAGGTAATTACTAGCTGAGAGCTTGAGTTATTGCTGAAAGGAGAATTGTACCACGTATTTATATTTGTTATTTCGTTTATTTACTCTGACACACATCTGTTTACTTCTACTGCATCTGTCTCATTGGACCACTAGTAAGTGTCGATGTCGATTCCTCATCACTACTTCTCTAGGGCTAGGCTAGATACTTAGTGGGTGCGCATTGATTTACGTACTCATGCTGCACTTGCTGCACTTGTTGTGCAGGTACATATATGTCTGGTGGGTTTTGGGTGCAAATTCGCGGCTATTGCGAGGACTTCACCGTGAGCTGCATTCCATGTTACGATCCGCAGCCTGCAGAGTCTCCATTAGAGTTATTTATATTTTTCTGTCTAATTTGTATTCCAGATAGATGTTGTATTTTATTATATTTCCTAGCTGATGTTCATGCACTTGTAACATTGGGTTTTGGGGGTTCCTACGGGTTGTTCATTATCGTAGTTCGTGTAAATATTATCATTTGCCCTGTAAATTCTATTGCATACTATTTAATTAATAAAAATTATGATTTCATGTGATAAAATGAGTAATTAAATTGATCAATCACCATTGGCTTGTCTGACGGCGGTTTTAGGCGCCATCACGAATTATAATGCATTTTGGGTTGTGATATTTGACTTGTGCAAAATAGGGTGCAACAACATGGAGACTCCTCTAGGGATACTTCAGGTTCTAACCACAACGGACTTGATCAATTACTTAAGGGATTACAGGTTCTCCGATACTCCAACTTATATTCTACCTGCACATGCTTGAAGTCATATATTTACTACTTCAAGTTGTATACTCTTTGTTTCAAGCTGTATATTCCTTTCTTTAACTTGCATATTCTTTGCTTTCAGTCATACATTATTCATTGCATGCTTCAAGTAATCTATTCTTTGTCATGCGCTTCAAGTAATCTATTCTTTGTCATGCGCTTCAAGCGGTATATTTCTGTTATGTGCTTTAAGTGGTATATTCTTTGTTACACGCTTCAAGCAACGTATTCTCTGTCATGCTCATGTTGTATATGCTTCCCACATGTCTATGTTGTATATTCTGTTACATATGACTGTGTTGTATATTCTTTCATACATGTCTTTGGTACTACCTAATTAAATTGTCAATACTTTTCTATCGACTCTTGGTCATTTACAATCACACACAAGTTACCGAGGGTTGTCTTTTCACCCCTCTAAACCTTCTTCCAAAACGCTCTAGTTTCAGAGATTATCATACGAGGTTAACTAAGTTCCATCTCGCAGTTGTTTTTAACTCATGTTCGGTTCTAGGTAAATCTACTCTTAGAATTCTTAGGTCACTGTATATACAATCTTGCATCTTGCTTTAGGTGGATTAATTGTTACATATCCTTTACTTGTTACATATTCTTTGTATGCTACCCATTTTTTATTTGTTATATATTCTTTGTCTGCTATTGTTATGTATTCTTTATCTGTTACATGTACCTTCTATTTGTTATCTAGTATTAGGTTCTCTTGGTCTGACTAAACTCTAGTTGACTTGTGTTGAACCTTGACCTTTCAAATACACATGCCCATTCTGGTCTCATGACCATCCCCATAATCAAACCATCATCTGAACTCTACCATTCTTTTAAAAGATATGTCAATCTACGCTGGAACGCCTTCCACTAATTTGACGTATTCTTCTCAATCATACCTCACACTTTTACTGACTTCCGTCATTTGAGACTGATCTATGCACTATGCTACCATTTATCTCTTATTCGAAAGTTACCAATCTCCACCAACCCGTCCAAGAATTATCACTCACAGCCACGATTCTTCTCAAAGTACAATCACTCATCCTTGATAATCATAGAAATCTCATATTTCCAGTAGTTGGCCCGAACTACTTTTTGACCTGATTCTTGCTTTGGCAAGATACGTAGGCAACCCTACATAAGGATTCAGTCTCCCTATTGTTTCAAATTAATTTCCTCAGCACTAGAAACTGGGGTAATTTTTTTGGAACAGTGCAATGATTCTCTCAACCCGAAAATCTCAAAGAGCATTAACAAAACTTCACCCAAAAATCCAAATCTCGAAATACCATTTCAACTTTACTCTGACCCTCAGTCGACTTAAATCCCAACATACGGGATGCAAGTCCTTTCCTCAAACATCTGGCTATGGAGTCATGGTGTTCACTCCCACTTTCCAAATACAGAGATTCAATACAAGTCAACCCATTTTGTTACTGGGGCAAGTTATTAGTCAACTTCGAGAAATGTCATGCTCGAACAACTCAAACAAACAAAGAAGAACAAGCGAAGCCCCAAGTCAACACGAATCAATTTTCCTCCCTCAAACTAAGAATTTTTCGGAACCATTATGACATGCCGACATCGCGTTTCCAATCACAACCGGATACACCACTGGCTGCACTGCCTAACTTTGTACCCACTTAATTTTATAACTTCAGCTAAGAGGGACTCTAACATTTTCTCCTTTGAGTTTTGGAAGTGCATCATCCCTAGTACTTCATGGGAGATAACATCTGGTCTAAGACTTGGTGGTAGGGGTGGGCATCGGTCGGTTCGGTTCGGTTTTGTATAATTTCAGTTTGGTTTATTCGGTTTTCGATTTTTAATTTTAATAACCAAACCAAACCAAAGTTATTACGGTTCGGTGCGGTTTTTTCAAAGTTCGGTTCGGTTATTTTCGGTTTAATTTTTCGGTTATAAACGGTTCAAGATTTTCAACGATGACCACAATATTTAGTAGTAAAGCGAACTATAATTATGTAATATTATTGTAAATACACCTGCTGGATCGTTTGAGTGCAAGTTAAAATGCATGATTTATCATGTAATAGTAATACACCTGCTGATTAATTATGTAATACAGCGGACTACATTGTAAATACACCTGCTGTAAATCAACGCAAGAAGCACACACAATTACATATCAGAAACATGTGGATAAATGCCTGCAGCACCACAAGTTTTGCTCAGAGATTCGCAAAACACTAACTATAGATGGAAATTTTTGACTGTAAACTAAAAAAGAAAATTTTGATTGTAACTTTCGACCTTAATCTGCTTATTAAGCAGCTTCAAACCTACAAACAAGCTCACTGATCAAACTTCATCTCTGTATATCTGCAAAGAACAATAGATGAATTCAAAATTTAAAATGGTTAATTATACAAATTACACCCAAACCAACTGTTTATAATAACTCACTAAACAGAACAATAACCCAATATGAATAGAACAGTGGAAAACAACAGTAAAGGAAATAGAGAGTAGATGAGAGTTATGTGGATCATTACCTATTCCAGTACTTAATATCTAAACCCAGGCAATTCATAAACATTTTCACTCGAAAGCAATCAGGAAGATCATGAACAATTAGATCTTCTCAAAGTATTTTTATCTATTCAAATGTGGAAGGTAGTTCATTATCAGTTTTATGACATTGACGGTTTCTTCTAGGATACGATCTAACCTTTTCAATTTTATAACAATACACAAACATACAGTTGTTTACACGAGCTCCTAAATCTATTAAGGAATTCAGCGACAGTGTAATAGGCAAGCTACTCCAGAACACGGATCTACATTCACGTAATATTTATGAAAACTATAACCGATTTAACCAGAATAAGCAGCTATTACATGAATAGAGCAAGAGAAAAAAGTATTTGACAACTCAAGCAATACGGCAGTAGCAAAGCAAAAAGTCACCTTTTTTTGGATACGCTAAGAAGTCACCTTTACTTTCCCAAGCTTTTCTTTTAGGTTCAAGAACAGGTTCCAAAGATAAGGATTTTGGACACTTACAGCCAGACACTATAAATCATGGATGAAGAGTTTTTACCCCGTACTCACTCTTTCACTTAAAATACCACACGCATAAGCAAGATGTAACAGAGACAATACAGAAAATAATTATAAGGAACTAAAAGTTTTTCAAGAAATATAATCTACAATTAGTCATAGAAACCGCATGTCTTGAAATTAAGTTAAAAACTTATTAATACTTTTTCTAAGAACTTTATACATATGATGAGACGACAACACAGAACCAGCCTTAAAGTATGAGGGTAGTGAACCTTCCCATAATTAAATAGCACGATTTCAAAAATTTACCAACTTACCGTACTCCCCTTTGCCCCAGTAATTGTCATAAGGGCAATGCAGTTTCTGGGAAAAGGTTTCAGCAATCCCTTTAGCAGCAGCTCTTTATTAAATTGTGAGCCTTTATTTGCCAATTTATTTTTCATCTTCATATCTAAGGCTGCTGTAGCAGCTTCTTTATTGCTGCTAATGGCTTTCTCAATTTCTAGTTGGAGCTCCAAAGGGCCTGCATGCCAAATTACCAACACGCAACAGTCATTTGATACACACATGCCAAGGAAGACTTCAATAGCAAACAATGGTACAGAGCACTGATACTATATAACTCTTCATATAGAGCATACAAGACCGAAATGATTAATTTCCTTCATCCATTTTCCTTCAGATTTGATATATATTTGTTTATAAAGCACAATGTAACTTAATTTTAATGTCACTATTAAATTCCTCATGCACGCTGGTAATGAATCTAGTCTGTCTCTGTCTCTCTCTCTAGCCTTATCATGCATAGCTATGATAAGGCAATATGTTTCTCGTCAATTCATAATAGAGTTAAAGATAGCCTCTGCTGCAGTCATGTTGCTCTCTCAGTTTGATTTGCTGAGGAAAAAGGATGAGCGACGAGCGGAGGAAAAAGGCGTCACAGCAACAGCAATCGGCACAGTAGGAGAAATTAACGCGCATATATGCTACAAACAATAGCAGAAAGCCAGAAACCAGAAAAATCGAAAATTATTTTTGATAATTTTTCTTTCTTTATATCCAAGAGAAAAAAAAGGACACACAAAGAAATGAAGAATGAGTCGTATGTATTTCTGATGGACCTTCTAATTCAAAATTAGTTTAGCAAGATTTAAATTATTATTTTTCGATAATTTCTTTATTCAACCATATCTCTACACAAAGTTCAAAGAAAATTGATTTCTTGAAAAAAGAAGGAGCTAGGAGCCGCAGCTAAGAGGTAACCACTAACCTGACACCTGAGGAAGAAGGATGAGCGAGTTCAATCGGAAGTCGGAACCCTAATTTTGGAGGTACTGGTGACTGGTGAGGGCGTCGGCAGACGGCACTCGGCAGTGGTAGGTGGGTACTGGGTCGTGACTCGTGAGTGACTGAGTGGTGAGGATCTGAGGAGTGATATCGACGACGACGATTGAGCCTTGAGGAGTTGAGGACTTGAGGTCAGAGAGGTAAGAAGTTGAGAAATGAGAAGTGAGAACTGAGGAAGAGGATTGAGGAAAGTCGATCTTAGGAATTAACGTATTAGGTTAGGGTAACGGCAGTGGGCTTGGGCCGGCTTGCACTTGCAGACCAATTAATTAGGGGTGGGCTTCAGATGCTTTGGGGTTTGGGCTTCATATATATAATGTTATATAGTAGTAAAATTTTCGGTTTTCGGTTAAACCGAAAACCCGAAATCTTAAAACCGAAAACCGAACCGAAAACCGAAATTTTAAAAATTTAAAACCGAAAACCGAACGGAAAACCGAAAAACCGAAACCGAAACCGAAAAAACCGAAATTTTCGGTTCGGTCGGTTTTTTCGGTTCGGTCGGTATTATGCCCACCCCTACTTGGTGGACCATCAATCAGATAATCAGATCAGAACATTATTTCCGGTTGTCAACCGGGGACAATCATCAAATGGTTCCTGTGGACGGTAGAAAGGAGAAACATCCTGGGACTACACGGGAAATAGCATCGGACTTTGTGGAACATCAACCCAACAATTGAGGAGTGTTACTTACAATTCTTAATTCCATCATCTTATGATAGCACTACTCACTATATTTCTATATTTACATCAGATAATCGGACGATCGCCAAAAGATTGATGTGGACAGCTGGACTAGCAACAAAACATCCGTGCAGTCAATTGGTAGACAACCACAACAACTGTCTCGCAAACAGTTAGGGGGGCATCAAAGAAACTATTCGAAGGAGCGACAGGGGCACATCTTTTGAATAGAGTCACTCTTCAACTCTAGAGATACCATAGCCAATCATGGGCACGACGAGGCATCGCTCCTATTTTGTATAAACCCTTGAATTTTATACATATCTTTTTTATGCAATTAATTCAGTTAGTTGCAATCCTTCAAAAATAGGAGAGTAAAACAATGTTGAGAACCATACACCTTATACTCTCTATCCTTTGCGAACTACACGTACCTGATTCTTGACCTTGTGTCAAGATACGTAGGCAACCTTCAGGTTCGGTCACATTTTTAAAAAAATCAAAAATCAATCAAGGTCCCTACCCAAGTTCGATCACATTTTTCAAAAGATCAAAAAAATTAATCAAGGACCCTTCTCGGGTTCGATCATATTTTTCAACAAAAAATTCAAAAAAATCAATCAAGGACTCTTCTCGGGTTCGATCTCATTTTTCAAAAACCAAAAATTACTCCCATCATTCGGAGATTTTCAATTCCATCGAATCCTTCCATCGTGTGGAGACTGATTCTATCAAGACCCCAAACTCTCTCCGTAGGATGTCGTGATGCCACCTAGTCTCTAAGACGAGGTAAGCCGATTAATATAACAATTAAGCCTGTTTTTAACAATGACAATTTGAAACACAGTTTAATAGGAATACTGAAACAAGATCAAAATTAGCTTACGTGGCAATAATCATAACAACCTCCCAAGATGTCACGACTCAAAATCCAACTAGTCGTAATGGCACCTAATCCCCAACCACTAGGTAAGCCAATTAGCAAACATCCAATTCAAATGAGATTTACCAAGAGAAGTAATGATAATACAACTGAACTTTTATACAAAAATTCCAAGGACTGGTAATACAAATCATGAGCTTCTAAGATTTGAGTTTACAAAGCCAGTATGAAATAAATACATCATCTGTTTGAAACGTACATAAAAAGATTTTTGTAAATCTACAGCTACCATGAACAACAGGCGGCTACAACCGGAACGCAGGTACATCTTCAATGCTAGCTGCCACGATACACAGCAACATCAGCCCCAAAATTTGCAGGCAAGGTGCAGAAGTGTAGTATGAGTATAACCGAACCCATTTACTCAATAAGTAACAAACCTAACCTTAGGTGACGAGCTTGGACAACGATCAGAGTCCAACACCAACAGCCAGGAACAAGCAAGCCTTTACAATACCTTCTACCCAACTCAGCCATGAATGAAGAGAAGAATACATTTCATTAATTTGACAGCAAGAGGTCATGTGAATAACACCAGTTCATTTCAATTAGTTACGTCATTAAAAAGTCTCCAAAACATTACATTGTACGATCATAGTTAAAGTGGAACATGCCCCACGATTACAACATTTTTAGTTTAAACTTCACAAAAATAGATACAACACACACTATGTCTACAGAGCCTCTAGCAGAAACAAAAGAGTGCTACGACACTGCCGGCAACAAGGCCACAGCTATACCTCAAAACGCTATGTACAGAGGATAAGAGATACAGGACCCTTAAATGAAGTGGGGCTCACCAAGTCCGCTGAGGAGAGGGTGTGTTGCTATCAGTGATCAATACCACCTGCTATGCAACCACCTTCATCTATTAAAGCTACAACATCCCCAGCAAAAGGGACATTAGTACATATGGAATAGTACTAGTATGTAAAACTAAACACCCTCTCAATAGAACGAGCAACAGTAAATAGAGAATCAACCATGAAATCAATAAGAGATTCAAACAGTACCAAGGTGTCAAGTTAGGGGAAAGATAAATTCAAGTAAGTTTCAGCAATTTAAGATGGGGGATCTTCAGCACGGATACACCACCGTGTTTTAGCACGGAGTTCGATCTCAACGCGACCGGCTAAGTCGTCTCACCCCGAGATATATACTCACAATACCACCATGTGCGCGGTAGGGCGTCCAATCTCAGCCCGATCGGCTAACCCGTCTCACCACAATGCCGTGCGGGTCAACATCACATCACACCTCACTAGCAATAATCTCATACTATTTAAAGGAAAATATCTCAACACACCAATCTCATCCCATATTAGGGGAAACAATCTCATCACATTAACACGGGGATTTACCCCTCAAAGCATTTCATATCAAAAGGTGGCTAATTAATACTCTCGAAGCATTTATGATCAAAAGGATTTACCACTCATTTCATATTCTTTTACATGTCATTCATTTTATTGGCACCATTGGCCACAATGTAATATCATTCTTGGCATGTTGGTCGCACATTACATTTTATGTTATCTTTTTTCACTATCAAATATCATCTTGGATAATCAGCAACAAGGCCTTTCAAATTAAGATTTTAAAGACACATTTGAGAAACTTAGGGTCTTAGGCACATGTGATTTCTTACACAATTGACTTCATTAGAATCATGCTTTTAAATCATAACGTAATAACACACAACCCATACTTAAACCACGTTCTCAACAGTGACTCAACGTAACAAGAATCTTTGGAATAAATATTGAACACATATTTATTTTGACACAAGACTTATTTGGAATAATCAATTTATAATAAGCATCACGGGACTTACAAGTATATTATGGGGTTCAATTCTAAGAGAAGAGTTTAGGCAACACACCTTGCCTCGAGCTTTTTAAATTACTACAATGTTCCGCGAATCTTAGCCACTTCGATCTATTTAGAGATATAGCAAAATTGAGCACAAATTATGAAGGAGTTCATAATTCCAGCTCACTTGAGCATTTATCAAACAATAGGTGTGCATTAAGGTTTCAAGGTCCTCCTATGGTTGATTCTTTTATCCCACTACCCAAACTTTATCCAAATAAGCTTAACAATCTTCCTACAACTCCTGAATGTACATGAATGCCTAAACAAAAACCCTCATCCTTAAAACCTTTCTTCCCATTACTTATTCCGAAACAAAATTTCGTAATTGAGGGTCAGGACTAGAATCGTACCTCTTGGTTGAAGGCCTTGTGAGCTTTCATGTTCAATTTCAAAGCTCAGACAATATTTTAGAGGAACAATTAGCTTAAGGACTTCATCTCTCAATATAGGGCACTCCTTCTCTCTAAAAATACCAGATATCCCCTTTAGAAATGGTCCTTTACGCGCACTTCGGCTTCACGAAACCTCGAGTTTTAGGTAACATTTTACGGGGCCTTATAGGCGTGCAACCCGATCCCATCATGAATCAACAAAGCCTGCTACAGCATGCAGCTAGATCCCATAAATATCACTCATAATAAGGCCCTCGGCCTCACTCAATCATCATCCTCTTCAGTCTCTCGGCCTCACAAATCTCATGCCAATCAGGCCAAACAATGATAACATGATGTTACCACTAATGATAACAGAGTCTGAGATATGATATGCAAATGAATAAGTATGACAGAGTATGTAATAGCAATTTAAGCAAATAACTTAACAGCAGAAATGACCTCAGTGGTCCCAACAGGATAAGCATGTAGCCTAAATATGGTTTCTAATATGGATCGCAACTCAATTACTCTAGCACGTAGAAATTTCATAGATAGAAATAAGATTAGGTAACTACACAGTACCACAGAATCAACCGAGTCATAATTTACATGGTGCACGCCCACACGACCGTCACCTAGCATGTGCATCACCTCAGCACCAAACACATAACACGTATATTCAGAGGTTCATCCCTCAGCACCAAGTTTAGAAGTGTTACTTACCTCGAACAAGAAATATCCAATACCGAGCAAGCCAAACAATACTCTAGAAAAGCCATCTCGTGCGTACAGACCTCTGAACGGCTCAAAACTAGCCAAAAGCAACTCAAGAACATCAAATAATGCCAAAGGAAACAAACCCAATCGAGAAGGTTGAATCTTTAATCAAAAGCCCAAAGTCAACCAAAAAGTCACACCCGAGCCTGCACCATAGAACCCGACAAAACTCACCAAATTTGACAACTCATTCAATTACCAGTCCAACCATAATAGTTTCACTCAAATCCGACTCGAAGTCGATGTTCAAAACTCAAAAATTCACTTTATGAAATTATTAGAAAAAAACCACAAATTTCACTTTGAAATTATTAATCAAATGCCAAAAATGAAGATGAATTAATAGAATATAATCAAAACCAAGTATGGAAAACTTACCCCATTCCATGTGGTGAAAATTGCCTCCAAAAGCGCCCAAATCCGAGCTCCCCAACTCGAAATATGACCAAATCAACAAACCCTAGATATTATATGTTTCTGTCCAACTGTTCTGCCTCGTTTCTCATGCCAAACGATCCCAAAACTTATTTTTAATGCCTCCAATAGATTCCTTGTGAAATTCCAGTCAAGTTAGACTTTTGAATCACTCCATTTGACCTAATAATGAAGGAGATATGTTGGTTTTAGATTTGAAAATAGTACAGATTTTTAAATACGAATTCAGTGGATATTTTATAGTTAATCTGAAAAAATCAGGCAACCAAGTCATAGTAAAATGATCATAAATTCCTCATACGGTGTCAAAACTTGATGATTCTAGTTGCTATGATTCCAAAATTACGACACTGATTTAATGCTTCAATCAAAACAAAAATTGGAGCTCATTTGTTTAATGTGTTACCATTTATGCTTGAAAAAATAACGTCGCAACATAAAAAACGAGCATAACACAACCCAAACCTATCCCCGAGCCCCTCACGACCCCATCCGAACATACCAACAAGTCCCATAACATAACATGGACTTACTCGAAGCCTCAAATCAAATATAACAACATCAAAATCACGATTCGCACCTCAAATCGAACTTAATGAACTTTGAATCTTTCAACTTCAAAAACTCCTGCCGAACCTTATTAAATCAACTCAAAATTAACTCAAATTTGGCACACAAGTCCAAATGACATAACGAAGCTATTTCAATTCCCGGAACCACAATTCGAACCCGATATCATCAAAGTCAACTCCTGGTTAAACTTATGAACACTTCTAACATTCAAATTTCCAACATTCGCCAAATAGTGACGAAACCTTCTAGAAATATCCAAATGCAAATCCAAGCATACACCCAAGTCCAAATTTACCATCAAACCTAAAGGAACCATTAAAACTCCGATACGATGTCAAGTACTAAAAAGTCAAACTTGGTCAACTCTTCCAACTTAAAGCTTCCTAGTTGAGAATCATTCTTCCAAATCAATTCCGAATAACCTGAAAACCAAAACCGACGATTCACACAAATCATAATATATCATATGAAGCTACTCAAGACTTGAAACGGCTGAACGGAATGCAAATGCTGAAACCAATCTGTCGGGTCGTTACATTGTCACCCACTTGAACATACGTACGTCCTCGAACGTGCCCGGAGTCGTTTTAAAGCCATCAAATCACCGTGTAACCTTACCATGCACGTACCGGAGGGGGGGGGGATCCCACATCAGCCTAACCTATATAAGTCTGACAAGACAACATAATGGAAGACCCTTAATTCAACCCTGGCTCATAAGCCTCTGAACCTAATTTCCAGCGTCCGGATTTCCTCACTAGACCTGAATCTGGCATCTACACACTGTACAAGTCTGAATAAGCCGAATCAAGCCATAACCATAACCCAAGACGTAATCACATGATATACAACACAACTTGCATACTCGTAGTAATAATTCTCGATCACAGTAGTTGCACAAAACAAACCCAATACCGGTAATAACCTCATACCCTTGGATCTCGCCAAACTATCATACCAAAAAACTGCTAAATCCCGTAACCGATAAGAAGACAACTCTACTTCCTCCGTATCACTAGCATGCATAACCCACAGTGTACGATGAACCTGATTAATAAACGTCCGCGGGTCCTCCGTGGGGTCTAATTCGATAAACACTGGAGGGTCTAGATTAATAAAATTACGAACTCTAGCACGATCTAGATTCAGGAAGAAGATAACAACCCTAATGTCATGAGCCTACTGATTAAAAATGTGGCGCGCTACATTACTATAATCAAGAATCTACTAGACACGGCTCATAGACAACCCCTAGGACAGACTTGCTCTGATACCAAGTTTGTCACGACCCAAACTGGAGGGCCATGACCGGCACTCGGGCCATACCTGCCGAGCACCAACACACATTTTATCTAACTTTTCTTATAATCTATAAGGTCTGACGAGATCAATACAAACGGTAGACATGAATCCTAAACAACCAACAACGACAGATAATGGCATGAACATATATACCATGGGCCGAAAAGGCTGTCATGAAGCTATGTATAATGTACGAGTTGACAAGCTGCCATGAGAGACTATACAACAAAAATCAGTCGACAAGGCAATCCAAACAATACACGAGTCAACACCTATCTATGAGCCTCTAAAGGAACATAAATGCTGCAACATTGCCAGAACGGGGCCTCGACATACCTATAATGTCGATAGCAAAAATGCATACCAAGATCACGGCAAGTCCGGAGAGGGATCTCGCTAATAACCGCTAATCTGAGTAGGCTACTGTGGTGGGGGAGCTTCGCTTACCTATCTATCAGGACCTACAGCACGATATGCAGCTTCCACAAATAAAAAGGATGTCAGTGCGAATAAAGTATAGAGTATGTAAGGCAGGAAAGAATATGTAAGAATAGTAATGTAAACAAGGATGGAGAATATACAACCTGCAACATCTGGATCCCTCTGAGGGCTACTAACATGAAATGCATGATGCATATATATATATACACACACACACACACATAAACTTTTAAACATACGCCTCTGTGGGCAACATCATCATCATATCGTACCCGGCCCTAATAGGCTCGGTACAAATATACCTGGCCATCATAATACTCGGTAGAATCGTGTCCGGCCACGTGGAGCTCGATAAAACCCAACTGATAGTGCTTGCACAATAGGTGCCATACCCAGTCGACTATAGCGCGACTCGATAGAGTAAAATAGATACATATATATGATGTGTGTTGGACTCATTAGAATCACATTCTGAAACTTTCGGAGTGGTGTAAGGTCGGTATCCTCTGTATACATTATTAGGACTAAATCTTCATCAAAAATATGATAAGAACCAGGAAGTACCGACAACATTGATAACAGAAGAATAAGAGAAGTAACATCAACCTCAATCGTTCCATAAGAAGGGAATTAATGTAAGTACTACTAGCTTCTAATAGTGGAGTATCTTTGGAAGCATGTTCATTACATTATGTACAATCAAAGTCATGCAAAAGAAGGAAAGAGATAGCCTCACATACCTTGTATATACTTCCCAACCTCAAGCTATGAAAATGCCACGATTCCTTAGTCTACAATAAGAGAAATGACACTATCGTTATTGTTTAAGCATTGTAACTATTATGTATCAACCGTAACCTATTTTACGATAAAACGGACAAAACCTACCATATTTTTATGAATTCTCACAAGTTAAAAAAATCACCAAACATCCCAAACAACATCAATAATAATCATATTGGGCCTCCCAAAATAGTCCACCAACCAACAACATTACTAACAAGCCTTTCGATATATATCTAACAAGTTCTAGCTTCAACGACTTAGCCGAAACTTGGATAATCTTAAATACATGTAGGGTAAGAGATTACTTACCTTTAAATAGAAATAAAAACACCAATTTGACCTTAATTGACCACGAAATATCTCTCCAATACTGCCACAAGAACAAGGAAGCAAAGCTAGCAATCAATTAGGGTTTTTCGGCACTAGAATCACTTTGGACAACTTGAAATTACCTAGGGTTGATATTAAAACTTGAGGGAGTATTTTACAGATAATAAACAACTTAAACCACCTCCCACACGAGCTTTAACAACACAAATATCAGCAACAACAAGAAGAACAAGAAAGTTACTAGCGCCACGGGATTCCCGACACTTGATTTGTGTTATTTGTCCTTTGTTTTGGTCTTGGATCATGAGAGAACCTTGAGAGAGTGTTATTAGGGTTCTAAGGTCTGAATATACTGAAACATAATGAATTAAAATGGGGTTGACGAGTGGTATATATATCCATATGTCTTAACCGCCTATGTGGGCCCCATAGAGAGCTGCTTGGAGCAGTCTCGCGAAAACGCGAATATCTCCCAATTCAGAGATTGTATCAACAAACGGTTTAATGTTTTGGAAACTAGACTCATAGATCTTCCATTTGGTGGTTACATCACCTCCCAATTCCAGGTAAATTGGGAGAATAGTTTAATAACATTTGACCTAAAGTTTAAGAAAAATTATGAACGTAAGTTGCGACAACTTTTGTCGATTTTTGTTTCATAAATCGTTTGAATTCAAGACTTATGATACGGATATTATATGATTCAAATACCTTAAAACACGACCTCTTGGTAATATTAATCACCTCTAAATTTTCCCAAAAATACGAGTTACAGCATCCTTGATTCGTTTAACTTCTAATACTTGTTAACCACTCTTATACACTCTTGTATCAATTAAGACCAATAGGATTAAATTATTATCATCTCAATGATAATCTCTTCTCGGACCTACGTAGACTAACTTACCGCGTACTCTAACGTAAGAAAATATGGGTTGTAACGAGCTTTCTCTTTCGAGCCCTTCAGTTTCCACTCAACACTTGCCGTTGACTTCTCCTTTTTCACCCTCATTTCTACATTCATCTCGAAAGTTACAGTCTCCTCACCCACTTTAAGCATGAGCTTCCTCTCGTGTATAGCTAATATTTCTCTACCCGTTGCTAAGAATGATCTTTCTACGATGAGGGGGCCTCCTTATTCTCCTCCATATTCACTACTATAAAATCTACAGGACATACAAACTTATCTACCCGAACTAAGACATCTTCCACTATCCCCTCGAGTACTAAAGTTGTTTGGTCCACCAGCTGCAATAATATTGGCACTGACCTTATCTCTCCAAACTCCTTCTCCAGTTTTCTGTAAATAAATAGAGGCATTAGATTAATTGAGGCACCAGAATCACATAAAGACTTATCAAAGTTTATAGAGCCTAAAGAGCAAGGTATAGTAAAACTCTCTGGACCTCCACACTTTTGTGGGAGTTTGTTTTGCAATATAGCACTGCAATGCTCTATAAGCTTCACCATTGAGGTCTCTTCTATCTTCCTCTTTTTTGTCAGGATCTCATTCAAGAATTTTTTATAAGCTGGCATTTGTGAGAGCCCTTCTGTTAATGGCAAATTTACATTAACCTGTTTCAGCATATCCACAAATCTCTCAAATTGCTTGTCCAACTTTTCTCTATACAGCTTTTAAGGGAACAGTAGAGCAAGCACATGCTTGCTCTCATTAGATTCGTCCCTTCTCGAAGCTTCCTCCTCCTTCTATTTGTCAGCTCCCTTCTTGCCTTTCTTCTTCTTATCAATATCATTCTTCTGCTGCTCCCCATTTTCCTTTTCAAGTACTGCCTCTTTTTGGATTGGGGTGGGATCTTTCATAACTTGTCCACTTCTCATAATTATAGCATTTACCATTTCTTTGGTATTTCATTCAGTATTAGTGGGCAGAGTTCCTGGGATCCTCTCAGACAAAAGAGTGGCTAGATGCCCAACCTGTCTTTCCAAGTTTCGAAAACTATTACCTATTTCTTTCATAGCTGCTCCATATTCACGTGTCACTGCATTATGAGTTTCAAGCCTCTCATCAGTCTTGATAATGAAAGCCTTCATTAGATCCTCTAGACTAGGCTGAATGGGTTGTTGAGGCTGAAATTGCTGCCTCTGCTGATTTTGGTATGCTGGAGCTCCTTGTCCCTGCGGACTGGGGTTATTTTGTTGCCAAGAATTCGCAGTACCTACAGGTGAACTCCATGAAAAACTAGGGCATCTCTAACCCATTGCATTATAATTTCCCATCGCATTTACTTGCTCAATTGAGGCTTGACACTCATGGGTAGGGTGTCCCCTTCCACATATATCACAAGCTGCATGAGGCTCACTTTGTATCGAGGCTAAGGTCATCTTCCTTATCTCTTTGGCCATAGCGTCAAGTTGTACCTGCATAGATGTGTTAGCATCAACCTATTGAACACTAGTTGATCTTCTTCTTTTAGCACTCTCAAAGGGCCACTGATTTGGATCTTCAGATAACTCCTCAAGAATTGTGACTATCTCCTCTAGAGTCCTCTTCATCAACGGACCTTCAGCTGCATTGCTCAATACTCAACGTGAGGCTGGTGTCAATCCATACCAGAAGTCCTGGAGTTGCATCCGGTGTTCAATTTCGCTATGTTGAGATTTCCTGACTGTTTCCTTAAACCTCTCCCATGCTTCAAAAACAATTTCATTCTCTTTCTGGCATATGTTATGGATTTCTCTTCTAAACTTGCTCGTTTTAATTGATGAGGAATATTTATCAAGAAATTTTCTAGTCATCTCATCCCATGTTCGAATCGATCCATCTGGTAAGATTTGAAGCCACTGCTTTGCATCATCTTTGAGTTTGAAGAAGAATGCCCTTAAGTAAACTGCATCTTGTGATACACCATTGTATTGAAAGTGATCATAATCTCCTAAAAGTCCATCAGATGTGTATTTGGATCTTCGTTCATCTTCCCTTTGAAGACACATCAATTTTGAAGTGTTTGAAGCAACCCTTGCTTTAACTCGAAATTGTTAGCTGCAATGGAAGTGATCAAACACTGGATAATCCTTGATTGTAAGCCGGTCTAGCATAATCGCCGAGTGGTCTTCCAAGCAAGGGTTGATGTTGATTAAGTCTCAAACCTCTCTCTACTTCATATATGTTCTTTGCATTTCTAATAGTTGCTTCCTCGGAATCCCGTGCGGCTTGTTCTCTTTGTTGGGCTGCTTCTCTCGCAGCCAAATCTACATTATCTTTGCCGTTTCCAGCCATATCTTTGGTTGAGGATTGCGTAACCTTTTCTAACGTCTCGATGAGATTTCTTAGCTTCTTCAGATGTTGCAGTTGGATTTTAATTTCTGGCTCGTATGGTAGCTCTTCCTTCGCAGAAGTTCGAGTCATGCACCAATCTGACCTATAACCTGCACACAGTCCAAGAACACCAAACGTAAAAAGAGAAAAATAAAATAAAATAAAATAAAAATTACTAAATTAGCACTACAAACTATTTAAATCACTATTGATTGCCAATCCCCGGTAACGGCGCCTAAATTTGACGAGCGCAAAATACCACTTTAATTATGCTCGCTAGTCAAAGACGGTACAGTATAATATCGTATCCACAGGGATTGGAGTTAAATAGTATTATCATAGTTTGTAGCTAGATTGCTATCCAAGATGATAAACAATTTAGATTTATGTGATTAAAATGACAATTAACTAACAATCTAAAGCTATTGACTAATGACAATCACAGCCAAGGTAAGCAAGGAAGTTATCAGTGGGAGAAAGTAGGGGTTGATTGGATAGGTGCAAGATAATTGTTTGGGATCTAACTCTAGATAATTCACTTCTAATATTTAAGTGAATCTCTCAAATTCACTCAATTATTGGTTCTAATGTTTAGTAGAAACTCCTCTCTCGATTAAGTCTCAACCTCATAAGATGAACCAATTTAAGCGTGTGAAGATATGCAAGAATGTGTAGTGGATTGGTCTTTAGGAAAACCTCTCTTGGTTATCCTCCTAACTAGGTTTAATCAAGAATTCTACTAGCCTCTTTCGATTACTAAGAAGAATTGATGAATTCAACCAACAAGATAATGCAAAGATATCACAAGTTATGCCTCTCTTGATTATATGAATATTTGAATATAGATGAAATAATTAAATCATCCAAAATGATTCAATACATAAAACCTAGATTTATAATCCACAAACAAATGTCAATACACCAAATCCTACAAACTCTAAAGAGAAATACTCCATTTATATGGAACAATTCATCACAAATATGTTTAAAGTAAATGAAAATATAAAACGATCCAAACTCGTATTTTGAGTGAGGACTGAATGATGGACTTCTTGTGCTTTTGCTTCTCCCACTCCTCCTTAGCCTCCATAGGTCGAAAGTGTGTCAAAAGTCCCCAAAATAACATTTTTCCATGTATTTATACCAAGTAGAGTCAGGCCCAAACAAAATTACCTTTTCCTACACGAAATAGGACAATTACTCTGTAAAATTTGCACAGGCGGCGCATGGGGTGACGGGCCATGTGGGGCATTAGTGGCGAAATCCAGAGAGTTGAAATTTGTCAGACAGCAGGAAAATGGGCAGCCGTGGCGCGCCACGCACCGTCCCACGTGCAGCACTAGTTCATTTTTCTCAGTGTACGGATTTTTCTTGCGTTTTGACGTCCAGACTTGGTCCTCAACCCCCGAACACGATCCCCGCTTAATCCCTTGGGCTTTTACTCAGACTTCAATGCTCCAAATCACTCAAATTCATTCAATAACATCTACGTAGCTCGAAATGACTCCTACAAGGCATAAAACACACAATAAGTGCAAAACACTAACGATTAAGGCTTAACACAATAAAAGTGCAGTAAATTAGTGTGCAATAAGCAACTAAAACACGAGATTATAGCCTATGATCAATATGACATGTGATAACAATTCCAAATAAATACATGAAAGAAGCCTAAGAGTCTAAACTGGACTATTTACAGATATAAGCCCGAGTACATACCCTTCACCTCACATACACGTCTTTCATATGACTCAAATAGCACAAACGACTTAAGTTCTAAGGGGTAATTCCCCCAGACAATTACCTCAAAAAAGCTAAACCGATACTCTAAAATGACCTTCTCGTGTGAAATAACCTCCGAACGGCTCAAATCTAGCCAAAATAACTTAATATCATAAATAAAAACCATAGGAAATAATTCCGGATAATAAAGCTTCAATCTTTAATGAAAACTAAAAAGTGAATCCGGGGCTGCACCTCGGAACCAAATAAAATTCACAAAATTCGAACACCCATTCCGACATGAGTCCAACCATACCAAAATTATCCAATTCCGACATCAAATCGGCCTTCAAATCCTCATTTTATATTTTTGAAAGTTTTCACAAAAATTCCCATTTTTTCCAACTCAAATCACTAATTTGATGATAAAAACAATTATGGAATCATGATATATAATCTAATCTGGATAAGGAACACTTACCCCAATCCAAATGGTGAAGAACCCCTCCAAAATCGCCCAAAACTTAGGTCTACAGCTCAAGATTTGATAAAAATGGGCAAACCCTCGAATTGTAAGCATTCTACCAGAGATTCCGCTTTTGCAGTCATAAGGTCGCTTCTGCGATGGCCGCTCTGCGGCAAATAATCTGCTTTTGCGAAAATACCTCACCTCAGCCAAAGTCGCTTTTGCGACAGGGAATGCGTTTCTACGATCACGCTTCTACGGTTGCACAGATACGCCTAGACATCCACGTCTGTGGTCTTCCTCCTCCATCCTTGCTTCCGCTTCTGTGCACCTCCTCTTTCGCACTTCCGATAACTGCATGCCCAATGGTCCGCAAGTGCGACCACACCAGATCCTGCCCAAACCAGCTTCACTTAACATGATCCAAATGATCTGAAACCCGTCTGAAACATACTCGGGGACTCCGGGACCCCCGTCCGAACATATCAACAAGTTCCATATCATATCGCAGACCTAGTCGAGGCCTAAAATGACATCAGAACTACGAATTACACCTCAAATTGAATTTAGTGAACTTATGAACTTTCAACTTCTACAACTCGTGCCGAATCATATCAAATCAACCCGGAATAACCTCAAATTTTGCATGCAGGTCCCAAATGACATAACGGAGCTATTCCAACTCTCAGAATCGCAATCTGAGCCCAATATCTACAAAGTCAACCCTCGGTCAAACCTCTCAACCTTCCAAACTTTCAACTTTTCAATTTTCGCCAAAATGCATCAAATCAACCTACGGACATGCAAATCGAAATCTGGGCATACGCCTAAGTCAAAAATCACCATAAGAAGCTATTGGAATCATCAAAACACCATTCTGGAGTCGTCTAGACAAAAGTCAAACTTCACTCAACTCTTATTGTTTAAGCTTCTAAAACAAGAATCATCCTTCCATATCAATCTCGAATCATCCGAAAACCGAACTCGACCATACACACAAGTCATAATACATGATACGCAGGTGCTCGAGACCTTAAACTACCGAACGGGACGCTAATTCTAAAAACAACTAGTCGGGTCATTACATTCTCCCCCTCTTAAACAAATGTTCGTCCTCGAACGTGCGAAGAATTGTTACATATACTTGCGGGTGATTTCACATCACCCCAATCAACATAGGCCTGATAACACCATCTCAACTGAAAATTCTTCCTTCCACCCACACCAATAAGTCTTAGAACCAAATTTCCTTTTTTTCCACCATCCGAATCTTCCCAAAGACTCGATTCCCGCATAAACACATTGTATCAAGCTCCACCAGCTGTCACAGCTCATGCATACACCTACAAGGTACAAACACATGACGTAACACATCACACATATGCCCATAACAACATCTCTGACCACCATAGATGCCCATAATCAAATCCAGCACCGACGAATAACCTCATCTCAGCTAAAACCTTATCCCTAACCTTCACAATGCTGACAACGTTGCAAGAACCATTAAGGTCTCATACCCATTCACCCAAATCAACAAGTTATACCCAACGCCACCTGGGCCCACACCTCGTAAGCTAAAACCCAATAAGCACAACGCAAGTATGACTAAATATTGTACGAGAATCGCATCAAAGAATCATCAAACAAGCCCGGCAGGCACAACTCCCTATCGGTATCATACTACGAATCAATTCCACAAGGGAGAATTAAAACATATGAACTAATCACAAGGATCTCATCCTAATATAACTCCACCATAGCATGCAGCCTGGTTCAAACATATCAAACCGCATGAAAATGGGAGGATCCCAGCCTCAGCTCCGAATCACAAGTAGAATACAGATCATACTAACCGAAACCTTCCACTAATTCAATTTTGCAAAAAAAAAAAAAACACATAATGGAATTCCCATACCGGTAGAGCACCTAAATCACAAATCATAACCAAACCATCCAGAAATCATATCAAAACTTACCGCAACGAGTAACAAAAAGTTCAATCTAATCTCATAGCTCGCAATGTTGAACAAAACAAAACGATAGACATACCTACCTCTATAGAATCTTCTAGCAAGGGTAAACGCATAAGCAGAGTATAAGAATCACGACACTCACCCATATGTGAGGCAAGATAGGAGGACTCACTCCAATAAGCAGCATCAAATCAAAATAATAATGATACTACTTTATAACAAATCAAAACCATACCTTCAATGACACTATCTGGTGCAGTAGCCTCAGCCCTACCGTAGAAAGCATATCAACGAGCTAGGCCTCCCCCTCTAGGGCACCCTCTACCCGCTTGTCCTCCACCCCTAGCTACCTGTGTAGGTGGAGTAGCAACTGGAATGGAGCCCATAGCCTGAGTGCTTTGATGAAATTCACCTCTCCTGAGTCTGGGACAATCTCTCATGATGTGCCTAGTATTACCACGCACACAACAACCTCTCTGCGGGCGTGGCTGTTCATACTGAGACTGTGCCGAATAATTGGAATAACTGCTTTAGGAACCCCATATCGGTGGTGCACTAAAAGATGACTACCCCACATGAGTACCATGACTAACTGGAGCACCACGAGTAGTCTGAAGTGCAGACTAGACTGGCCGACTGCCCGAGCTTTGCCATGATGGGTCATAGCTGAAGAGTAAAATCCACTAAATCCTCCAGAACCACGAGACCTCTTGGTCTCCTTATCCTCCCTGTCCTCACCCCGAATACGCTCTAACCTCCTGGCAATCTCCATGATCTACTAAAATGGAGTATCAGTCCAACTGCCAAGCCATGCTGAATCTAAGACCATAACTGAGCCCCTTAATAAATTTGCAGACTCGCTCTCTGACTGTAGGACCATAGTAGGTGCATGACGGGATACCTCACTGAACCTGATGGCATACTCTGACACTATCATGGTGCCCTGACGCAACAACTCAAACTCCCTTAAAAACATCATTGAAAACTGAGCCCAAGTGAGTGGTGCTGCATCGGCTAGTCTACCCTCTTCATAAACTTGCCACCACTAATACGCTGCTCCCGACAACTAAAATGTAGTAAAAGCAACTCCGCTCACCTCCACAATACCCATGATACGGAGAATATAGTGACATTTCTCTAGAAATCCCTGTGCATCCTCGGTAGTTATGCCACTGAAAGTAGGTGGATTATACCTCTAGAACTCGAGCCTTTTCTGTTCCTCCTCTGATGCCCCTGACCTAAACCTCAGGCTGAACCGGAATAACAGGCTGTACTGGCACCACACCTGGAACCTAACCAATATGAGCCCGCTGCTCTGGAGTACCACCTGCGGGAGCATGAGCACCTCCACCAATCTGTGAAGTAGCAACAGAGATCAATCACACCTGAGCCAATGTACCAAACATACCCAGGAACTGCAACAAAGTCTCCTGATGTCCGAGCGTAACAGTAGGAACCTCCGGTGCCTATCCCCCAACTGGAGGTATTTTTGGAAGAAAACTTAGAAATGGTATTTTTAGATTTTGACCACGAAATTGCACATGAAATTAGGAATAAATCATATAATTGAGCTCGTAATGTTATGGGTAAGTTTATCTTCAAAAATTTCAGAATTTGGGCACGTGGGCCCGAGGGTTGACATTATTGACTTTTCGAGCGAAGTTTGGAATTGTTATAAATTGATTCATTAAAAGCATTGGAGAATATTTAGATTGATTTGCACATTGTTTGACTAGTTTCATATTGTTTAGCTTTGAGTCGAGGAGTTAAAGAGGCATTAGAGCCGTTTATGGAACTTCGGAGCGAGGTAAGTCTCCTGTCTAAACCTGTGAGAGGGAATTTGCCCCGTAGGTATTATATTCTTATGTGCTATTTTTATAGGAGCTACGCATGTATGAGGTAATGAGTGTCCGTGCTTATGCTAGGACTCCTGAATTGTCCGGGTAGACTTAGGTCTACCCGATGCTTTAATTGTACTATTTTAGTTATCCTCTCTTGTGGAATTCCTTTATTATGCGTTACGACCTGAGACTAGGTTTGCATAGAGTGAAAGATTCGCTATTGTAGATATTTGACGAGCTACTTGATTTAGCCGCGGAATAATTGCCTCCCCTTACGGATTTTTCTCGCGTTGTGCGTTTTCTTCGAAAAGCGTCCTTTAATTTCATAACTCACCCGTTTATTCGTGAGTGGAGTCAAGGACCCGTTAAATTATCATATTCTTATAGGATCGGGCCCTTCGCCTCGGCAGTATCGTATTGTTATGGGAACGGACCGTTCGCCTTGGCAGTGTCATATTTTTATGGGATCGGCCTGTTTGCCTCGGTAGTATCATATTCTTATAGGATCAGGCTGTTCGCGTCAGCAGTATCATATTCTTATGGGATCGGGCAGTTCGCCTCAGCAATCTCATGTTCTTATGGGACCATTTCGTTCTCCTCAACAGTATCATATTCTTATGGGATCGAGTCGTTCACCTCGGCATTTCTATGAAATACTCTTATGGGATCGAGTCGTTCGCCTTGGCAAAATCGTGTGTAATATTTGACATAAAGCCAGTGTATCTGTAGGTTTTCCTAATTTGAGTTGTGACAACCTATCTGGTGGGGACCATATATCCATATATATATATATGTGTACTTATTTTATCGGACCATTAGTAAGTATCGATGTCGACCCCTCATCACTACTTCTCCGAGGTTAGGCTAGATACTTACTGGGTATGCGTTGATTTACGTACTCATGCTGCACTTCTACACTAAATGTGCAGGGTTTGATAGGTTCATTTGGTGGTCACTTGAGCGCAGAGGCGCAGCTACTGAAGGGACTCTATGGTGAGCTGTATTTCACACCACGATTCGCAGCACACAGAGTTTCCATCACAATTATTTACTTTATCCTGTCTACCTTGTATTCCAAATAGATGATGTTTTGTTATTGTACTACCTAGTAGATGCTCGTGCACTTGTGACACCGGGTTTTGGGGTGTTCTAGAATTTGTTTATGATATTGCTTATCCTTGAGATACTTCTACTTTATGTTTTACTTAAATCATACGTATGTACGATTTTTGATGCATCGATCTCTCTATCTAATAAGATTTATGATTTCAAAAATAATAAAATAAAAATTTAAGTTGGTAGTTCACCGCCGGCTTGTCTAACGACGACATTGGCCGCCATCATGACCTATAGTGGGTTTTGGGTCGTGACAGCTTGGTATTAGAGCATTATGTTCACTTAGGTCTCACAAGTCATGATCAAGTCTAGTAGAGTTTTGCGAATCGGTGTGGATACATCTGTAATTATTTTCGAGAGGCTACAGGGCTTTTAGGAGCACTTCCCTTCTTGATTCCTCGTCGTGTGATTTGCTTCCATTGAGGCTTATGCCTTCATTTCCTTTCTACTCATTCTTATACGGTGTTGAGCACTTGTTATCAATTGGGCATCAAGGAGTTATAGAGGTACCGCAGATGTGGTGCAGGATGTTTCTCCCTGCGTATTCGAGTGGGCTATTATCATTGTCTTGTGGAGGGGTGTTCTATCACTTCAGCCCAATGTTGGTGTTTCCTTCGATCGAGATTTGATATTTTCAAATTTGGTGGAATTCTTGTTAATATTGTGGTGTCATCGTCTTTGATTGAATGCATTGAGGCTCATCGGCATGTTGGTCTTCATTTCTTTACCTCTAGGCACGGTGTTGTGAGGTGGAACCTAAGAGAAAGTTAACAAAGATGGTTGTGCGTTGCGACTTCAGGATCGGATCAGCGTTTCCAATGTTGAAGATTTGAGAGAGATGAACTCTGAGGTGGTTTCTATGCTTAGGAATTTTGGATGTAACGAGAAGGGCTTGAATGGAATGTAGGAAAAGGTGAAGCATTCGATCATTGTCTTGGATGCAATACGGCTTCGAATTTCAAACACGTTGTTGGACCTTCGGGTGATGTTAATGAATTAAGGGATTCTTACAGATGGCGGGTCAGTGCGAACCTAGGGAGGTTAGTTGATTTCATGATGGATGCAACTATAGCAATAAAGTTAGGAGGTCGAGTGTATCATTGTGGCGGATAATTCGCGATGTGCTATGTTTACTCCAACAAGAACTTATCAGAAATTTGGCTGAGCAACGACGCGGGATCATGGTAACTGGGAAGAAGTGGTCGTTGTGGGGTTTGGATCTATGTGATTTTAGTGTAAAGCTAAGTGGGGGAGCCCACCGTCTATATGTGAGTCACATGGCCGTGTGCCTGTATGGTTACGGGTTATCGGTACATTGGTGGATTAGTTATGACCGAGAAGACGAGAAATTTTGGATAAGGAAGTTTGACGTATATTTGTTACATTTTTCCTTATTGATTTGTATGGAGGTGCTGAAAATGGTTCAGGAGTTATGATTCTGTGGATGTGATGGGCAAGGAAAAAGATTCATCCGGTTGCTTCATGGGAGTGCACATGTTCTATTACGCGGCGCCTTTCTGAGATTCCTTGGAAGGGTAACGTAAGGCTAAGCAATCGATATCAGTACGATTGCTGTCCGCCAACTGAGATCCCTTCAGAACGCTAGACTAGATTGTCAGTGCCGTACGGGAAAACCAATGTCGTGAGCAACTGAGAATAGAAAAGAGAATTGAGAATGAAAGAAAGCTTGATTGCATAAATGAAAGCTATTACAGAAAAGCTACATGGTATCGAGGGGGAGAAACACCAGTACAAAGAATTGTTTGCTTGCTAGAAAGTTTTTAATGCTTGATCCCCCGTAATAATGCTTAAAAAAAATAAACCAAAGTTACATGACATTACCTAAGGAAGTTGTAGGGGCATACTAAAAGAAAATGAAGTAAATCTACTCTATATATACAATGAAAAGGACTTAGTCTTCTACAAGGTAGAAACAAATCTGTTTGCAGCAACTTTGTCATTAGCATCAGGGTCCGCGCATTGCGTTCTCTGTGCGCGCGGCGCTGTGGGCATCTACCTGTGGCTGGGTGCTGACGCTGGTTATCAGTAGGGCGACAGAGGCGCCTGTCACTTGGAGCTGCCGAGACCACGGAGCCGACCGTGGCGCCTGGGCGTTGGGAGGCTTGTCAGACGCCACGGGGCGCATCCAATGAGTCATGGGGCATGGCAGGAAAGCCGCCCATGATATTCTCCCCACCTGAGTTGGCGACGTCCTCGGTGCCTTACTTGCAAGGTAGTTATCAATTAGGCTCTTGTAGGCTTTGAGGTTTATCCCCCTCTCCCAAGTATTCTCCTCTGCATCACGTCCCTGCCATTTCACCAAGAACTCTTGGTGATCTTTCCTTGAGGCATGAATCACTCTATCATCAAGAATAGCTCCAGCACACCTTTTCCCGATTAAATTGGGGCCTCAAATACTGGGTATTGAGGGATCCTTCGTATCTTCCCGAAAAGGTTTTAGGAGACTGACATGAAAGATGGGATGAATTTTCCACCAAGCTGGGGTATCCATCCGGTATGCAACTTTCCCAATGCGCCTTTCAATGGACAAGGGTCAAATATATTTTTGCAATAGGCGAGGGTCATGAATCCCGCTAACAAGTACCGCTTTGGGATTTTGACCATCACTTTGTCTCCTACCTAATACTCAACAAAGCAACGATTTTTATCAGCATTACTCTTCATCCGCTTTTGGGCTTTGACAAGATAGCTCCACACTATCTCCAAATTTTGCACCATTCTCTTTAGAAGCTAGCAGGTCGAGGAGATTTGACATGTTTGGTGCATTCAAAGTGTGTGAGAGTAGCGGTTGTTGTCCGGTAACAATTTCAAAAGCGCTCTTGTTGGTACTAGAGCTCTTTTGTGAATTGAAACACAGTTGAGCAGCATCCAAAAGCTTCACCCAGTTCTTCTGCAATCCAGTTACAAAGTGGCGGAGCTCCCGTAGCTTCCTCCTTGCATTGTACTCAACATTTTCGGGGAAGAATTACAAGCATATGGCGGCTTTAGTTCCGCCCATGTGTCGCGAGTATCTTTACCGGCCTGATGGCTTCGTATTTCACCTGCCACCATAGTTTAGCATCACCCTAAAGATACATGGCAGCAGTTGCCATCTTCTTAGCTTCTTCTAGGCCTCCCACGGCATCGAAGTATTGTTCGATGTCGAAGATGAAGTTTTCCACTTCTTTGGCATTCTGAGCACCACTGTATGGCTTTGGCTGGGGAATTTTCAGTTTCTGTGTCATGGGGGCGAAGTTCACAGTACCCCCGGTTTGGCTCTCGCTTCCTCGAAGCAGGCCTAGTAAAGCAGCATTGACAACGTTGAGCTGGCCTGTCAAGTTGTCTATAGTTTGTTGCATGGCAGTCACCCTGTCTGCCTCTCATGCCCTGTGAGCTAAATCTTCAGCACGCTCCTGCTGGAGGCCCTCAAATTTCCCAAAAGTTTTGGCTGCCTCAATTGCTGCAGTTTGCCGGTCTCCTTCAGAGTCGCGGCTAATGTTTTCTATGTCAACTTCGGCCTGGTGCATCTTGCGATCCAGGTCATCCAACCTTTGCACTAGGCTGGTCTTTAGGTCAGGGACCGTTTCCACAATGGGTCATAATGCGTCAACCATCTCCTCAAGGGTCGCGATGCGATCCCCATGATTCACCATGGTTAGAAATGGTGGTAATTGCACTATTATCCCTCGTCCGATGTCGAGCCTAGGCTCTGATACCAACTATTATGCGGCGCCTTCCTGAGATTCCTTGGAAGGGCAACGTAAGGCTAAGCAATCGATGTCAGTATGATTTTTGTCCGCCAACTGAGGTCCCCTCCGTACACTAGACTAGATTGTCAGTGCCATACAAGAAAACCAATGTCGTGAGCAACTGAGAATAGAAAAGAGAATTGAGAATGAAAGAAAGTTTGATTGCATAAACGAAAGCTATTACAAAAATGCTACACGGAGTCGAGGGGGAGAGACACCCGTACAGAGAATTGTTTGCTGCTAGAAAGTTTTGAATGCTTGATCCTCTCTAATAATGCTTAAAAAAACATACCAAAGCTACATGACTTTACCTAAGGAAGCTGTAGGGGCATACTAATATAAAATGAAGTAAATCTACTCTATATTTACAATGAAAAGGACTTTGTCTTATACAAGGTAAAAACAAGTTCGTTTGCAGCAACTTTGTCATTAGCATCAAGGTCCGCGCGCGGCGTTGTCGACACGCGCGGCGCTGTGGGCATCTGCCTGTGGCTGGGCACTGGCGCTGGTTATCAGTGGGGCGACAAAGGTGCCTCTGCGCTTGTCACTTGGAGCTGCCGAGACCATGGGGCCAACTGTGACGCTGAGCGTTGGGAGGCTTGCCAGGACGCCACGGGGCGCGTCCAAGGGGTCATGGGGCATGACTGGAAAGCCGCCCATGACATTTCTAACGGAGCACTAGTTATTGGGTTAAATAATCGACACTGGATTAAGTGGGCCACTCTTAGTAATAGTCTTAGTGGATTCAAGATTTAAGGTGTGGTGCTTAAGGAATTTTCGAGTTCCTTATATGGCTGAAGATAAGGTTTTGTAGCAGAGTGTGAAGGGTACTTGGAGTATTCTATGTCATCATCGGGTATGCGGTGCAGTGTTAGAGAAGTGGGAGAAACAACTTCAGATTCATAGAAGATCTAATCAGCATGGTGTATCGGTTGGATATACTATTGAGTGCATGAAGAGGGTATAAAATGGCTTGTGGATGTCAGGACTACGTGGTCTCGTGATTTGGGGTCACTCTGGATGATGTTGTTTGAGGTTTGTTATGCATTTTAAGGGATCCATTATTATTTCAAAGGCAAGTCAAGAGTAAATCGGAGGAAGTTGTGTCAGTTAGTGATGGGTTGAATCAGTATGGTTGTGGAAATTATCAGTTCCTTCGGTATGTTAAGCTATACAGGTGATTTGTGGTGGTACGTGCGGGCTTGACAGCCACCGTAATTTGATTGATTGGGAGATATTTGATTATGATGGTCCGTTATGAGTAGACGGATCCCAGAAGAATTATGGTGGTTTAGACCACAACTTGAGGTTTGTATTTTTTGCAGTTATGAGAATTCGGCTGCGTGTTGAAACTGTTCCTCTTAAATGTGTTGAGTGAAAAGGGTTCTAGATGATGAAGTGTTTATTCTATTGGTGATTCAAGAGTTATGATGAAATTCTAGTACTCTTGCGTAGCGGCATGATAAGTGTAGTGAGCGGTATGGAAATTGGAAGTTGAGGACCTAGGTTAAGGTTCGGTGTGGATAAGAATGTCATGAGCTCGGAGGAGCGAGGAGAGATTTAAGATGTTCAGAGTATGCTGGCTTTATTTTCGGGCAGTTTGAGGATGGTCTTATTTGTGGAAGAAGTGTTTGGTATTGAAATGCGGATGCTTGACTAGCACTATAGAAATAGCATAGTCGATGGCCATTAATGTTCAGATTTTACTACCTGGTGCGGAAGGTTGTGGGAGTATATCCCATGGATGACCATATAAGGGTGATGTGTTAATTATCTGATTGTTAGAGGTTGAAATCAGGTATGGAGATTTTGGTGCTATCGCCAACAGGAGAGATTATGACTGAGAGGCGCTCTATTCCTTTGGTTATGGACTGTGGGAGTTATTTGTTCCGGATTTTGATGGCTGCTCTTATGTGTCCTGAATAGGATCATTGTGGATTCTTGGAAAGTTATTGGCCCAGTATAGGATAATCGGAATCGGTTTGAGGTCCGTTAGTAGATCTAGTGTGAATGTATGCTCTATGTCAGGTTGGATGTGTTTATTTAGCATAACACTGTTTATGGAGGAGTCTTTGAGTGTTGGATGTTATTCCTATCGCCATCTATCCTATGTAATAATATATTATGCCATGTGGGTTTTGAGATGGCTTGATTATTCGTACGGGTGTTGTGGTCTTGTGTAGCTTGTCGTTATTGCACCTTAGTCGAGCTTGCGTTTAGTGACGCATGGCGCTATCCGTCTCCCAAGAGCCGTATTTATGCATTAGGCGTTCTTTTGGTCGATATTCGAGTATTTCGTTGGTATAAGCATTATGGCTTGATGGGTATTTCCTTATTTATTGTTATGTGTGGAACGGGTAGCACGCCGCCACGGGTATGTTGTCTGGATCGGGTTGCACGCTGCAATGGTATCATGTGTGGATCGGGTTGCACGCCGCAACAATGAGATGTTGAGTATTGTTACCTATTCTTACTTCGGTGTATTTTGTTTTATCATTCTCTGAGAAAGGTTTGTTTTATCATTCTCTAAGAAAGGTTCCAGGATAGCTATGAAGGAGAGTTTGTGGATGTGTTTTAATGTTTTGAGTCTCTCAATGGCTCCAGAGGTTCTGATATCTCTGATATTCCAAGTAAGTGTGCTAATCATTAAAACTGGGAGGGGGGTTTGCTTTTTGGTGAGGCAGTGTTGCTTCTTGCGGCTTTGCTTCTTGTAAGCCTTGATGATGGATTATAGGCTCTAGGAGATAGACCATGGCTGTTAATCACATCGTGCTATTGGTATTCTCCATTGATGGCATCCACTAGGAGGTCATAGTGTTGTTCATCCTCTGATGCTTCACCAAGGTCACCTTCCTCCTCAACTCTTCCACTCATCTCATCTTCTGAGAGGATAGGCCTGTATTCATCAAGTTATGGGGGGTGCTTGTTCATAGGGCATTCTTCCAATGGGACAGAGGCATTGTCTTGTGATTGTTTGTTCTGAAGAGAGGCAGTTTCTTCTTTATCTTCATGGGCTTGAACATCCAGTAAATGTTGTGATAAAGAAGGATCAATCACAGTGTCTTTGTATGATAATGACTTTTTTGTAGAGCCAGTCTCAAGGTTCCCTTGTAGTTGTGCAACTGGACCTTGGGGTGAAAAGGTGAGATCATGGGGACTTTCAGTTGGTTCATTAATGGTGATCCCTAGGTTTTGTTTTCTTATGGCTTTTCTTTTCTTCTGGCTTGGTTTATTTTTGGATTTTGGGGATTGTATGCTGAAGTCTACTACTGCGGGAGCTTTTCCTTTCATGAGTCTTTGTAACCTCATTGTGCTGATCTGGTGGATCTTCATCTGAGTTGCTTAACTCACAAACATCTTCTTTCCTTGTAATAGCTGAGTGTATATCTGTGTTATCAACTGGTACATGCACAGAGGTGGGAGGTTGGTCCATCCTATGGTTAGTCAATTGTGCATTTGCACACTCATGCAAAACATGAAGAATCCCAGCCCCAAAAGGTGCCCCAACCTGTATTGATCTAGGTTTCTCCTGACAAAACTCAAGTCCTCCAGTAACTTCATTGACAACAGAATTTACAGGGGGATGTGGGGGCGGGATACAAGTTTTTGAGCCCCAAAAGTATTGGTATGGGCCATTGCTTCTGAGGTAACCTGATGAGGAGTAGAGCTAGTACTTGGTTGTGTGATCTTGCTAGTGACAGATAGGATGCAGCAGCAGGTTGTGCTACATTATGCTTTAGTAGGTAAATTTGTTGCTGCTTCTTGCTGGTTTGGGAGGTGCCATTGAAGAGTTTTTTCTTTTGTGTTTGCCATTCATCATTTGAAGGAGGGGCTCCTACTGTTTGATGTTCTGCACTTCTCTGAGGTTCCTCTGCTATTGGCCATTGTGATCCTTTACTGCTACATGTAGTGTAGGATTCTGAATTCTTACCTTCTGAGGACCTGTTGCCTGACTGTCTTTGGTGGAATTCTGAGTGGAGAGCTGTGGGCTGTTGGTAACAGCTGCCGCTTCATCCTTTTTTCTCTGGTGTTCCTCTTTCTTCAGTTTAGTTTGACAAGTGTGGATAACATGACCTTGGTGTTTGCAGTATATGCAGTATTTAGGGAGGTTATCATATTGGATCTCTAGCCATTGCCCCTCACCATTGACATCCTCATCATAGCCTAGCCATACATGGGTAGGTCTATCTTTAGTGAGGTCCATCTGCATTTTAACCTGTGCAACACTACCTCTAGTTTTTTGAAAAAAAGCAAGGTCTAAGAAGAGAGCTTTGCCAATAGGTGATAGCAGTGGGGTTAAGATCTCCATATAGTACAAGTGCCAAGGTAGTTCTGGGATGACAATCCATATTGGTACAATTGGTGAGTCTTCATTAGGTTTAAAGGCAGGATTCCACGCCTCCAACTTCATCAGATGTCCTTGGATGTACATGTAGTGCTTAGTCCAAACTGTGGCATGATCATATTCATTGTCCAGATCAATGTAAATGGTTTTAGCATTGAAGTATGCTATTTTAACAGCACCTCTAAGTTCAGTCTGGGCAATGAAGCTCTTTCTAATCACCTCCATTCTTGGCATGGTGTGAGGAATTTTCCTACCACAGTGAACTTACATCTTTCTGCAAACTTGATCATGTAGTCTTCTCTTTTGAAAATCACGGCAGGTTTCCCTTGCTTTGTGGTAATGACTGGTGGAGTAAATTGTATTGGAGCAATTTCAGCTTCATGTCTGGCTCTTAGTCTAGTAACAAAGGATTGAGTGACAGTAGGGGAGGTGCAGTTGAACTGGTTTGTGTTTTACCTTTTGTGCTACTGGTGATTGGTTGAGGTGGCTTGGTGGTGGTTGCTGTATCTTGAATTGCTGGTGTGGCACTAGGTGGGGCTAGTGAATCTCTAATAGGTGGCTTTGGTCCTTTTTTGGAGTTTTTTGGCTTGTCAAAGTTAGAGTAAATCTTAACTGGAGCTTGTGCTGATGTTGAAGGCTGTATCTTGGTATGGTTTTCCATAGTAGATGAAAGCTTAACAGCATCATTGGTGGCCTTAATTTTTGAGGGACGTGGTTGAGTTTGATCACCAGTGTGAGTATCTATTTCTAAGAGAGAAACAACATTGCCAGTATTACTGGTACTTGTGGAAGCATGGGAGTTGGGATTTGCTGCCTTTTGAGATACCTGAAGCACTGGGCCACTACTGTCTATAAGCTGTGCTTCAGTAAAAGGAGGAAGCCTATGATCATCGGACTTTTGAGGTGATTCTTGCATTTTTGATTGACGACTAACTTCCTTATGAGCTAGAGATTGTTGAGGAGTAACATGATCCCTAATTGGGCCCCAAACGTGTCTTGTGCATTTTGTCGAACGCTTGGTGGGCGCGACTCTGTTGAAATTTCTTTTTGCAATATTTTGATGATTGGCTCAATAGTAATTTGGTGTGATGGTCGGAAATCAATCTCCTGAACAGCAAAAATCACTCGGCATTGGTTTTCGGCCAATTTGTTTAGTGGAACACCTTGCTCGACCAACTGGTGTATTTCCGGGCAGTTCAGATGGTCAGAACTCCCATTTCCGGCGGTGAAAGCTTCCAAATTTTAGTGGGGAGATTGTTGTGCCCTTAGAGAAAGATCTCCAGCACTTGGAATGGCTCGATTTGGCTCAGAATTGAGTAAGGAAATGTCGAGAGCTCCCAGGTGATTTTTTGCTACGTGATCCCAGCAGTCGCTTGCAAATCTGTAGCACCTGGGTTGATGATTTGAGATGAGGTTTGTTGGGGGTGGTGCGCAATTGAAAGACGCTTTTTTTTAGACTGGTCCAGTAGTTTTTCACCAGTGGACGGAGGAGAATCGAGCATTTTAGCTCTGACACGACACTGTTCACTCGCGTCGCCTGTACGGAGAGAACGAGGAGGAAGAGGGGTTTTTCTCCCTAGAATGGTTTTTGAAAAAAAAAAATTGACTATTAGTGTTGCTGGTGCTCAGGTATCGCAATTGCCACATTTTTTCTTCGCATTTGCGAAGTCTGCCAATTTACCTTGGTTAGTAATTGCGAATATTTCTTCGTATTTGTGATATCTGCCAATTTTGCCTTGGCTCGCAATTGCGAACATTTCTTCGCATTTGCGAAATCTGCCAATTTTTGCGTTGGTTTGCAATTTCGAACATTTCTTTGCATTTGCGAGGGTTTGCAAATGCGAACCTGGTGTTGCAAATGCGACATTTGAGGCTGTTATTAAGACTTTATTTCGGGGTTTAGCCCATTCCTCTTACATTT
>MCJB01004191.1:77500-126603 GCA_002018475.1 Nicotiana obtusifolia
CATCGGAACGGTACTATAGCCCGTCGAATCCTCCCATCACGTGGAGACTGATTCAAATTTTATTTTCTTGTCAATGCTCCGATATCACATCGGAACGGTACACAGCCCGTCAAAGGTCCGATATCGCATCAAAACGGTAAACAGTCCGTCAAATTTTACTTTCCTGTCCATGCTCCGATATCGTATCGTAATGGTACACAGCCCATCAAAGCTCCGATATCGCATCGGAATGGTAAATAGTCCATCAAATTTTACTTTCATGGCCATGCTCCGATATTGCTTCGAAACGGTAACAAAGCCCGTCTAACATTCAATGCTTTGATATCACTTCAGAACAGTAACAAAGCTCGTCTAACATTCAAGGCTCCAATATCACTTCAGAACGATAACAAAACTCGTCTAACCTTCAATGCTCCGATAGCGCTTCTAAACGATAAACACAAAGCCCATTTTACATTCTGTTCTCTCTATCAAAAATCACAAAATTGATTAATACAAAAATTCAAAAACATTAAAATGAAATGAAAATCTAAAAATGTTTTGTTTCTACCCTTCCTGAACTATGCTTGACCTGATTCTCATTTCAATGAGATATGTAGGCAACCTTTGGGTTCGGTCTCATTTTTTCAAGAATCATAGAAACTTTGATTAAGTCAAAAGTTCAAAAAAAAAAAAAAAGAAGAGAAAAAAAATATAGTTGTTAAGTCAAGTCCAGTAAAAAAAAAAAAAAAAAAAGGGCAACACTTCCTCGGGTTTGGTCCCATTTATCAAAAATCAAAAAAAAAAAAAAGAAGAGGGAAAACTTTTCTTTGACTTTAGTCCTTATTTATCAAAAATCAAAAAACATTAATATATTGACTTGGTTGGTACCAGCATAGTTAGGAGTGTGCATGAGAAAGAATAAATATTTAAATAGTAAGAGAGGATCAGGTTCGAATAAATCATAGACTCTTGTGGTACCTCTCAATTATACCTTAGTGACACTTGAAAAATCTTATGCTAACAGTTAGGGTAAGAAAAGCCGTCCTCATCGTTTCATGTACATTGTGTGTTGAGATTTAGACAAAAATTCATTATGTTGCATTGTAGATCAATAACTTGGCCTGAATGTCTGCTGAGGTAAAATCCTGAGTAATTCTTGGTTTAGGAAAGGATCGTAGGGCTTCTTGACCCGATTGAACCTTTCAAGCCTACCAAATGACATCAATCCCTAGCATTCCCTCCTTTGAGCCTTAAGCCTTTTCTTTGGACAATCACATCTTAGCCTATACCCTTCTTTGTACTCACAAGCACTACCCCTCTCTTGCCCCAACATCCTCGAGTGCACTTAAAATGTGTAACTTCGGACGAAGACCAAAGTCGAGGCGATAAGCATGAAAAGGCAAAAAACGCAAAGTCTAGTGTAATCAAAGACATGACTTCAGAAAAAAGAAAATTGAAACTCCGCAAGTTCAAAATGAGGATCCAACAAAAGGTGGAACTTCCGCCAAATCGAGGAAAATCCAACAAAAAGAAGAAAACTCCACAGATTCAAAAAGGAGAAACTCCAACAAAAAGAAGGAAAAACTCCTGAAAAGCAGTAAACTTCAAAAAAGAAAAAAAAAAGAGAAAAGAACTCTGGAAAAGGAAGAACCTCCGAAAAAGTTCAAAAGAAGTCAAACAAAAGAAAGGGACATCGAGCCGAACAAGATCAAGCGTCGAAGCATGGTTTGAACGTCGGAAACACGGACGGAGTCCAGTGCTCGTGGAGGATTTAGTCAGTTTTATCCTAATTGAATATCCTACTCGTTCCTAAGACTACATTACAAGACAATAACAAAGCCCTGCATGATCCTATTCCAAGTCTTCTCACATTAGTGAATACTCACATAAAGGTCAAGCATATGGTATCTCAATCACATGCATTGAATATCATTCTGAGGGTGAGTGTGTTTGGCAAAAATGTCCTAAAGTCAAAATACAAAAATACTTCAGATATGTCTGCAAATTAGGACTTCTTTGTGGTGAGGGCACTTCAAACATGAGTTAGGCAGAATTCAAAACCTTTGACTAAAGTAAGATGAACAAATCTTGTCGATACTTAGGTATACCTGAGGTACCACTCGAAGTTATAGAAATTACGCATAAGCTGATCTCGGTTTGTGGGAAAGTATATGGTGGAATTCTTACGCACAAAACTAATTGTTGGTACCAACCAAAGTCAAGTCAAAAAGATGATTGATCAATAAAATAGCAGTCTGTCTTTACTCTTCAAATTTTCAAATATTCTCTACAAAAGCTACAAAAATAGCAAAAAATGCAGAAAACAAAACGAGTCAAGTTTTGTTGACGGTGTAGTTAGATTTTGTTGTGATAGAACTACGCCTGACCTAACTTCCCACGGTGGGATGCGTAGGCAACCCACGTAGGGTCCGGTCTCACTCTTATAATAAAAAATCAAAAAGTATTTCCATATATTCGGAACTACGTCGCGACTTGATTTCCTTTGGTAGGAATACGTAGGCAATCCACATCGGATTCAGTTATAGTTTACAATCGAACTACGTTTCGGCTTGATTCCATTTGGATACGTAAGCAGTCTGAGCCAGACCTGGCCATATCAATTCAAAATTCTATCATTTTACATCTATTGCCCACCAGAGTCATTAATAACAGAAACCTTTAGACCAACTTTCATACACACAAAAAGAACTTCTTGATTTTCCAAGCGCCCTCCTGAACTATGGGAATTTTATTTCAAAGTCATTTTATAGGCGCCTACCTCCTAATACGGGTATTTTAGATTTAAATGCCCCGATATCGCTTCGGAACCATAACTACCAGCCGATTTTTAATTCAGATGCTCCGATTACTTCAGACCGGTACACAACCTGAATTTTCTTTTACATTCAAGTGCTCCGATCACTTTGGACCGGTACACAACCCGGATTTTCTTTTTACATTCAAGTGATTCGATATCGCTTCGGCCTGGTACGCAGCCCAAATTCCCTTCAAATAAAAGTTCTCTGGTCACTTCGGACCGATACACAGCCTAAATTTCTTTCAAAATCAAAGTGCTCCGATCACTTCAGACTGATACACAACACGTATTTCTTTCAAAATCCAAACTGTTCCGATACCGCATCGGATTGGTATCTAGCCCGGATCTCTTTCGAATTAGAGTTCCAACTTGGGAGCCCATTTTGTCCCAAAAAAAAAAGAATCACATCATTCTCATAGCGCATCAACGAGCATTAATCAAGACACTACAATCCATCCTCCTCAAATCAAATAGAAGCATAGTCTACACTTTGTCAACTGTACTAATCAAAGACATGACACAACCTGGGATTATCTTCTAGCAAATAAACTGGGGCAGATTTTGAGGACGGATATCGAGCTTTTTAACAATAATCGACGGCATATCCCAAATATCGTTCTTACTTCCCATTGACATGGGCTGTGTAGGTAATCCGAACCCCTATAGTCAAATAAAACACCCAGTGTCATCACAGCTTGATGCTGGGGCAACTTTCAAAATCAAAAATCAAAATCATCCCATCGCCTTCTCGAACTACAATCGACCTGATTCTCGTTACATCCGAGATATGTAGGAAATATCAACACAATGCCCCGCCGCATCCGCATCAAAGTCCATTCAACCAACATCCATCATCTAACATTCACGTCCCAATGTTCCATAGTTCGACACTAGGGAAATCTAGGAAGCAATGTTGAGATCACACGAACCTTTTAGTCCTCAAACATTTGTCTGCCACCCCATGAGGCTACAATCCACAAGTAGCACTCAGTTGCATTCTAGATCTACACTTGACCTGATTCTCATGCAACCCGATATATGCAGGCAACTCAGAAACCAGAGTTCTGTCACAATCTTCAAAACATCCACATTTTCCATTCTTCCATGTCGGAACAAAATTGAGTATGATGTAAATATCTGTGCCCGAAGACTCTTACATCGTCTCCAGTCAAAGAAGGGCCGTTGTTGACACTCAATTTTGACCCTCCGTATTAAAAAATTAACTGTTGCAGGCTTCCTAGTAAAAAATAATCAAAATGTAATTTTTTTTGCACATTATTTAGCTCTATTATAATTTATTGATAATTATTCCTATATTTACAAAATATGAGAAATTTTATCATTTTATTGCAATTAGTTAAATACTACCATTTTTGTGCATTTTTTTAAATTTTACACAATTTGTTGATAATTGTCCTATTTTCAAATATTAGGATATTCTATCAATTTATTATCTTTTAAAAAAAAAATAATAATTACTACAACATAATTGTAGTAGTTACATTTTTAAATAAATACTACAAGATTTTCTAATTAAATAATCATTTTCTAATTTATAACGCAATCTCTCAATTACGTGGATGCTAGTAGAGTTTACTTTAAAATACGGATCAAGTCCAGTCAAATTCAATATCGCATCAACACCTGATGTGACAAGATATCATGATGTGACAAGTCAGTTGATGTGATTTGACGTGACCGGATTTACCATGACCTTCTTTTAATTTGGTCCACATATTTTCTTTCATAGTTTACCTTTATTTTCAGCTAAAAATGAGGACCACACATTATATATACATAATAGAATTTTTTACACTACGGCATCTTTAGGGAATAAAAGGGAATATCCTTTATCCATTGGTTAAAAGATAGTGTTTATTTGCACTGCATAATAAAAAGGGTTAAATTTCAATAGGGGTTAAATTAGATTTTTGTCAAAAAGGGTTTCAAAACCCTAAAGCTCATCTCTCACTCTCTTCTTCGGAGAGAGCAGCCACACCCTGTTGAAGCAGCATCTCCAATTGAGGCTCGTTTGATTCTGTGCTTTGCTGCCACTGTTTCGGCTTCAACTTTTTGATGGAATTGTGTTGGCCTGAAGTTATTATGTTGGATACTGTTAATTTTGAATAAGATATCGTACCAAGGCCGATGACAATAATTTTTTAAGGTCGTGACGCTCCGGATAAGCCTTCATACTGGGCCCTATAATAACAAGGTGATGGTGATAAACATCGAAAAAGGAAAAATATAAAAACCCGAACCAACAACCTATGGAAAGCGGCACAGTTGGCCATCAGAGTCGCTACCGAAGTGGTTCCCATTCTCATTTCTAGAAGGATATTAAAAATACATATCTGAGTGATAGCATCAAAATAGGGGAGTCAAAAATTACTAAAGAAAAACAAGAAAAATAAGAAACGTGTGGAAGCTAAAATAAAATAGGGAAAGGAAAAAGATGACAGAAATTAAAGATAGATTAAATTCAAAAAAGAGTTCTTGAATTCAAGAAGTCTATTCTTGAAGTTGAATCTAACAACAATAATTAGCTAACAAAAGACTAATCGCCTTTGATAGAAAATTAAAAATAAGAGATTGATTGTGAAACCCGACCATTTAGAATAACAAGAACAACTATAAGCATAAACCTATTACCTTTCTTGAACACCTAGAAGTGATCTAAGATTTTGAAGAATTCATCGTACCACCTTAAGTTGAGTCTTGAAGATTGAAGAATAAATCCAAGAGTAGCCACACACAAGAGTGCAAGAAAAATCTCACACTTTTTATTGATATTGTCTATAATAATCTAAATCTAAAAACAAAGAAGACACCTCTTTATATATATATATAAGAGGGGTCAGGAAATTAAGGCTAAAAAAATAAGAAAATAAAATCCGAAACAACTATTGACAACAAGTCCAACTACCTAAGGAAAAGAAAAAACACTAGGAAATAGAAACCAAGTCAATCTTGGAAAGTAAACTCCAACAATCTTAGGAAAAGGAAAAAATAACCTTAATTACCTAGGAAAGCAATAAATCTAGTACCAAAATATATGGAAATAAGTTAAACCAATCTAGGATAGGATCTTGAAAGTCCCAAACTAATCTTGGATAGGATCTTGTAAATTTTGAAAATCTTGAAGGAAATTTGCAAGCAACTTGGCACCAACTTGCACTCAACTTCTAGAACGCCTATTGTACCATTCTTGGACATCAAGTAAGTCCTTTTTATGTTATAAAATGTGCCTTTATTAAAGGACTTCTTGGGATGAAAGTTTGGACATATTTTAGGTGCCAAATAGGTCCAACAACTGTCAGATTTGGACCTTCTTCAAAGGATGTCTCTTGGGATCTAATCCACCTCTTCTTTCACATGAATTTGGGCCCTATAATAATTATAACACCTAGACATCTCCTATATTTTATCCTTGAGCTCTTCCTCCCAACTAACAATTTCTTTATTCTCTCCTGAAGTCCAATGAACTTGTTTTGCAACCTTTTAGCTTGAGATATTGTTAAAGGCCCTCCTTGAAATTCCAAAGCTTCATCCTTGTCCTTGAATATAGTTGAGCTTCCTAGAATGCTATCATTCCCCTCTTCTTGAAGAAAATTCGTCCTCGAATTTTGGCCTTGCAAGAAAAAGAAGTCATGCACTAGTAAATGGCATCCACTAATCTGAAAAAAAATGGTAGGAATAAATCAAGATTGTAACCATGTATCCACTTAACCAAATTAAGTCTAACAGGTGTAAATACTCCCTTATAAAGTATATGGACATCATCATCCCCAATAAAATTTATGCTCACTTAGATTAGTACAATAAAAACCTCTCTTAGATGCACTATGCAATGAAACTTTCAATTCGATCTTGTCAATAAGGTATTCCCAAAATGTGCATGGAAAAGAAATTACAAAAGATTGAACATTCATCCATTTAAAACAAGTATCTCTATCACATGTATCAAATAAAACACTTGTATGATATAGCCAAGTATCAATTACGAATCTCATGCATTCTTCTACATGTAAGCTATTCAAAGAAGCACATAAATTCTCAAGAAGGTTAGAAGAACCCATAAATCCCAAGATAAAAATTCCATTACATTTAAGCTCATGTTTATAACTTGCACCAATAATGTTCCCAACATCAAGGGATTCTAAACTATTGCTCAAATTGTCATAGAAAGAATCATAGATAGTTTCATGGATGAGTATTTGACTACTAGCGTCACAATAATCATGCATATCATCTATACTAGTAGAAAATACTTTTACAAGCTCACAATCAACATGACTTGAAGAATAATCCCCATCACACATTGAATATTACATTTTAGCAATTTATCACATGAAAACTCATTAGAAACTTGAATAAGAGAAGAAGAAACATTGAACTCATTCGCAAGCCTCTTCTCATAAATTTCATACCTCTTCTAATAAATTTCATGCCTCTTTTCACCAAGTTGGAATACATAATCATCTATGTCATACTGAATTTCAAAAGGAAACAAATTACTCTTACACTTGAACTAAGATATTACAGTTAATGACTTGATATGCATCAAAATATCATCATCCACAAAAATAATAAAGTCACCAACATATGAAATAAGAGTATAGTTCATTACATCCAATAATACTTTAGGTATTCTAGAAAGCCCAAGAATTCGAATAAACTAATTATACATACCATACTTGGACTTATTTACTAATGAAACATCATCACCTTGTATTCTTTTATGCAATGGTTCCAACATAGAAATCGCTTTAGGGAAATCCATGTCATAAACATGTAAATAAGAATCAAAGTAGTCAAAAAGTTCAATAACAAAGAATTTAATCAAGCTTTTATCTTCCACCATCCAACAAGAATTGATTTCACCAAATTCATGTTGGAATCTAATTGGATCCTTTGCCACCATCTTTTTCACCTTACTTCCCCTTTTAAAAGGTCTTTCAATACTTGGCTACACGAAATCACAAGAACTAAAACAAGAAAGAGTTAATAGGTCAGGAAGTAAAGAAAATATTTTCTTGCTTACACTCTCTTTGGCTTTTATCACAAGACTAACTTTTTCCTCACTCTTAGCTTCTTTATGCTCACTAAAGTATATTTATTTTTCTTCACTATCCCTCTCTTTTTCTCTCTCTACCTCATATACTTTTCTTATCTCATTGCCTTCTCTCTTTTCCTTACCCTCAAGCTCACTCTTTTTCTCAATTGACATCCCATTCTCTTCATTCAATACAACATCTCCTTTTTCCTCTCTTGGGATATCAACATGCACTCCCTTACTCCTTTCCATTCTTTTCTCTCTCATATTTTTCCATGTTCTCTTTAACAGTCTTTTCATCTTCACAAATTTATGAGGGAGTCAAATGTAACGACCCAACCGGTCATTTTTCTTTCTAGATCCTCGTTCTATTAAACGAGACACCCCTTATGTACTTTCACTATTTTATGACTTTCAAGGATGGTTATTTTGGGTTTAGAAGGGTTCGGGTTGAAATCGGAATACTTAGTTACTTAATATTGGCTTCAAAGGGTTGAATTTGACTTGGATCAACATTTGTAGTAAACGACCTCGGAACCGGGAATTAACGGTCCCAATAGGTTTGTATGATGATTTTGGACTTGGGCGTATGTTCGGATCGGGTTTTGGATGACCCGGGAGCGTTTCAACGCTTTGGCACATTAAAGATTCTTCAAGTTCTTTAAATTTGGAAATAGTACCATATGGTGATATAAGACTTGCATGCAAAATTTGGTGTCATTCCCAGTAGTGTAAGTATGATTCGGCGCGTTTGGAGTAAGTTGGAAAAACTTGAAATTCATAAGTTGATTAGATTGGTTTTGGGTGTGATTCTTAGTTTTGATATTTTTTTACGCATTTCAAGGGTGCGAGCGAGTCCATTTTATGTTAACGAACTTTTTGGTATGTTTGGTCAAGGCCTCGGGGCCCCCGTATAGGATTCGGAGGGTTGACGGAGCAAGATTGCTTTCTGGAGAAGAGCTGAAGGCGGCTGGCGGCTGGTGTATTCGCACCTGCGGTGGGAAGTAATGCAGGTGCGGCGTCTCATTCGCAGAAGCAGAAAGGGAGGGAGTCAGCAAGGTCCGCAGAAACGATCTCGCTTCTTCGATGAAAGGGTTCGCTGGTGCGAAGTGAGGCAATCTGGCCATGGTGGCAGGTGCGCGAGGCGAGCCGCAGAAGCAGGCTCGCAGATGTGAGATTTAGCCCCAGGTGCAGCTGGGCGTGATTCGTGCGTGTTCCGCAGACACAGACAATCAACCGTAGGAGCGGTCCCACAGAAGCGGAAATTCTTCTGCAGGTGCGGAAAACCGCTGGGCAGTGAGGTTCATTTAAGTCGAAGACCTAGGAAATTTTGGCTCATTTCTTTCATCTCTTGGTCAATTTTGGAGCTCTTTGAAGAGGGGTTTTCACCTAGCACTTTGAGGTAAGTAATTTCTAGATGAGATGAGTTTAATACATGTATTTTGGGTAGATTCTTAGCACATAAAGTGTAGAAATTGTGGGTTTAGTTGAAAAACCTAGGTTTTGATGAAAAAAAATGGGACTAAACCACGAAAATGATAATGGAACTGGGTGAAAATTATATATTTGTGTTCGTGAGGTTATGACTTACAATTATCTTCAAAAATTTCTGGAATCCGGGCATGTGGGCCCGGGGATGAATTTTAGGGATCTTCCAATTTGGGTATGATAATTACTCTAAAAGTTATATTATGAACTTGTGAGTGTATATTGTTTAATTTATATAATATGGCAAGTTTCGGGTTGTTTGACACCAAGTTGAGGATTTAAGGCAGATCTGTGGGCAGGAAGTGAGCTTGAGAACGAGGTAAGTCTCTTGCCTAACCTTGTAAGAGGGAACTCATCCCCTTAGGTGTATCTTCTCGTGTATTACTTGTGTGGGGAGTTACGTACGCACTAGGTGAAGAGAGTCAGTTCATAGCTATATTCCACGATATGTTCGGGTAGTCTTAGATCCACATCATGCCTTAAAATTACCATTGTGCTTATTATGCATATTAATTTTTTTTAATAGAGCTGAGGCTAGGAATTTTAATGTTACAAATTTTAAATTAGATTTCTTATTTTTGGGAATAATTGAGGAAATACATAATAACACTGAGAAATCCGTGTCCTCTCGCCTGGCAAGTACTTCCGCGAGCGACGTATACTTGTCTACTCTTATGGGAGCGGGTCGTTCGCCTAGCCAGTGTAATAGATGCATCTATTGTTCATGTAGTTCGACCCTTGGCAGTGTACAGAGTATTTTGAATTGGGCCGTACGACCTCGGCATAAATCGTGTGTGATAATACGCGAAACCCGATTACACTTAATATTATTTTGTGGCTTGAGAGGTTATAATCTATTTAATGACCTAAATTGATTTGTAACTAGTAAGAGTTAGTTAGAGACTTTGGAATTTAATATCAGTTAATCCATTTCTTGTTATTGTTTTGTTATTATTATTATTCACATATGCCATGCCTATTTAAAATTTCTGTATTTTATTTGCCAGCCCATAGTAAGTATGGATGTCGACCCCTTGTCATTACTTCTTCGAGGTTAGACTGGATACTTATTAGGTACATGTTGTTTATGTACTCATGCTACACTTCTGCACTAATCATGTTGGATCTGAGGTAGGTGCATCTGGTGTCCATTCATGCACACACCCCCATTATCCGGAATCTTAGTGGTGAGCTTCTCTTTGAGTCTGTTCTGTAGCACCCCTAGTCTCTCTCTTTTGTATTTACTTTCTGTCTATCTCACTTTTACAAAATAGCTTAGTGGTTTGTATATTCTACTAGTTGCTCAGACACTTGTGACACCAGGTCTTGGGAACATGCTAATAGACACGTTATGACTTTTGAGTATTTATTTTATCATATTTTCTCTTTTATTAGTTTACGCTTTATTTTATTAAATTTTCCACTTTTATTTACTTAATAAAAAAATTTCAACTACTTTGAAATTATTGAAAAGAAGAAATATATGGCTAGTTCACCGCTGGCTTGCCTAGCGACAACGTTGGGTGCCATCACGGCCTATAGGAGGAATTGGGTCGTGACAGCAAGGTATCAGAGCACTAGATTCACGTAGGTCTCACAAGTCATGAGCAGTCCTCATAGAGTCTTGCGGATTAGTGCAGAGACGTCTGTACTTATCTTTGATAGGCTATAGGGTGTTAGGAAACTACTCTTCTTTCATATTCTATCGTGCAGTTGATGTTGTGCTAAGTATCTTTCTCTTATTTTCTCACAGAAGGTGAGAACGCGCATGGCAGATGTACCCGACTGTGGAGGAGCTACTACCCTTGTTGCTAGAGGCCGAGGGAGGGCTCCAGCTCATGGTAGAGGACGAGGGAGTCCTAGAATCGCTCTAGTTGTGCCACTAGTGGATCCAGTTGAGGATCCTGTGATTTAGGAGCAGGGCGAGGTGTCAGAAGCGGAGCCGGCCCTAGTGGATTTCATGTCTGCGCCAGGATTCCAGGAGGTCATGGGCCGTATGATGCGGTTCATGGATTCTATGACTTAGGCTGGTTTATTTCCAGCAGACCCAGCCACATCTCAGGTGGGAGAAGGAGCACAAACCCCTACCGCTCAGGCTCCAGGACATACAACTATCGTGTATCAGACCCCGGGCGCACTAACGGTGGGCAGAGCTCAGCTAGTTGCAGCAGCTATGCCTGAGCTCAGACTAGTTGCAGCCAGCGAGCCGCAGAAGCTATTGGATATATGGACCAGACTACATCCTCCTGCCTTTGGAGGTTAGCGACATGAGGACCCCAAGGACTTTATTGATCATCGCAAGGACAGACTGCACAACATGAAAATATCGGAGTCCCACGGGGTGGACTTTACCACCTTTCAGCTCGAGGGTAGGGCCCATAGATGGTGGCAGTTCTATCTTCTCGGCAGGCCAGCAGGTTCTCCTCCCTTGACTTGGGACTAGTTCACACGCCTCTTTCTGGATAAATATATTCCACCCTCTCAAAGGGAAGAGTTGCGATTTCAGTTCGAGTAGCTTCAGTAGGGTCAGATGTCGGTGACCGACTATTAGGCGAGATTCTCTGAGTTGTCTATCTATGCACTTATGATACTTCCCACCGATACAGAGAGAGTGCGAAGGTTTGTTGCGGGTTGCACTCTAGTATCCAGGCCACTATGGCCCAAGAGGTTGAGATGGGGACTTCTTACGAGCTGGTCGTGGAGATAGCTTGGAGGATTGAGGGTGTTAGTCAGCGATGCCGAGAGCAGACGACGAGGGACAAGCAGTATTTGTATTCCGGAGGGTTTAGTAGTGCACTGTCCGGGGGTAGAGGTCATAATTTGGGCCATATAATAATTATAACACCTAGACAAATCATATCCTTTATCCTTGAGCTCTTCCTCACAACTAACAACTTCTTTATCCGCTCCTGAAGTCTAATGACCTTGTTTTGCAACCTTTTAGCTTGAGATCTTGTTAAAGGCCCTCTTTGAGATTCCAAAGCTTTATCCTTGTCCTTGAATAAAATTGAGCTTCCTAGGATTCTATCATTGAGCCTCCTATGATATATTTCAAACTATTTTCAAAAACATTTTCCAAAACATTTTCAGATAATATTTCAAAAAATAATAACATTTTCCTATAACATTTTCCGAGTAGTCTAAGTATGATTCGGTGCGTTCAGAGTAAGTTGGAAAACCTTGAAATTCATAAGTTGATTTGATTGGTTTTGGGGTGTGATTCTTAGTTTAGATGTTGTTTTACGCATTTTAAGGGTGCGAGCGAGTCCGTTTTATGTTTATGAACTTGTTGGTATGTTTGGTCGAGGCCTCGGGACCCCCGTATAGGATTCGGAGGGTCGACGGAGCTAGATTGCTCTCTGGAGAAGAGCTGAAGGTGGCTGGCATTTGGTGCGTTCGCACCTGCGGTGGGAAAGGCCACAAGTGCGGCGTCTCGTTCGCAGAAGCAGAAAGGGAAGGAGTCAGCGAGGTCCGCAAAAGTGAAGGACTTCCGTAGAAGCGAACTCGCCTTTGCGATGAAAGGGTTTGCAAGTGCAGAGTGAGGCAGCCTGGCCATTGTTGCAGGTGCGAGAGGCGAGTCGTAGAAGCGGGCTCGCAGATGCGAGATTTGGCTGCAGGTGCAGCCAGGAGTGACTCGTGCGTGTTCCGCAGATGCAGACAATCAACCGTAGGAGCGGTCCAACAGAAGCGGAAATTCTTCTGTAGGTGCGAAAAACCGCTGGGCAGTGAGGTTCATTTAAGTCGAAGACCTAGGAAATTTTGGCTCATTTCTTTCATCTCTTGGTCAATTTTGGAGCTCTTTGAAGAGGGGTTTTCACCTAGCACTTTGAGGTAAGTAATTTCTATATGAGATGAGTTTAATACATGTATTTTGGGTAGATTCTTAGCACATAAAGTGTAGAAATTGTGGGTTTAGTTGAAAAACCTAGGTTTTGATGAAAAAAAATGGGACTAAACCACGAAAATGATTATGGAACTGGGTGAAAATTATATGTTTGTGTTCGTGAGGTTATGACTAACAATTATCTTCGAAAATTTCCGGAATCCGGGCATGTGGGCCCGGGGATGAATTTTAGGGATCTTCCAATTTGGGTATGATAATTACTCTAAAAGTTATATTATGAACTTGTGAGTGTATATTGTTTAATTTATATAATATGGCTAGTTTCGGGTTGTTTGACACCAAGTTGAGGATTTAAGGTAGATCTGTGGGCAGGAAGTGAGCTTGAGAACGAGGTAAGTCTCTTTCCTAACCTTGTAGGAGGGAACTCATCCCCTTAGGTGTATCTTGTCGTGTATTACTTGTGTGGGGAGTTACGTATGCACTAGGTGACAAGAACCCGTGCGTAGCTATATTCCATGATATGTCCAGGTAACCTGCTGGCTTGTGATGCGAGAGTACTATATTTTTTCATGCTATATGAAGCTCTTCTGCAGACATACCATGGCTTTCCCAATTAATTATTCATGGGAATCATATCATACCAGATCGCATCCTTATACCTACCAATAGAGAATAGTAATAATATTCTTTTATCTACCTTTACTCCTCTCAAAATATGGGTTCAATATGCTCAATACAAGGCAAGTTCAATTTCTCAACAGTATAAGTGTTAATAGAGTTATAGCCAAACTATTTGTCAATTCTAAGGGTACAAATCGAAGATATCACTTTAGCTCTAGTTTGAAAAATAACTTTACTATCATCTTCCTTCCATTCGGCATACTGGAAGTTCAACTTTTTAAGTTGTTGGGTCATAGCTCGCCTCCTTTCTTCATAACTACCTATTTGAGACATCTTGAACAAAGATTAGAAGAAATATGTATGTCTCAAATTTTGGCTTTTTCCCTATAATGCTCTCACCTCTCTTTCCTTTTTTCACTCAAAACAACTCTTGGTCGTGAATCTTTAGATTTATCAATAAACCTTACTAGTCACAACCCTTGGTGATAAGAATACGAAGTTAGAAAAAGAAAAGGTAAGTGAAGTACCAAACCTAGGAAAAAAAAGGAAAGAATTTGAGAAACCCCAAACCCACAAGAATAAGGAAAGAAGTTACCTTAATCTTCAAGAACTAGGATCCCCTCTTCTTGTTTCCATTCTTGACTTGGAAACCAAATAATACTTGAAATTGAAAATAATGATGAGTAATAACACTTTTTCCTTTTTTGGGCTGATTTTCGTTTTTAATTTTTTAATTTTTTTTTATTGTTTTTGCTCAAGAACCTCCCAAGATTATCAAGATTGGAATCTTGATTAGCCTATGCTTTGATAACACATGATAACAACACGGCAAGGGATTCATGAATTACTCAAGAAAAACAGGAATAACCAAGAAACGTGCGGAAGCTAAAAGAAAATAAGGAAACGAAAAAGAGGACAGCAATTAAAGACAGATTGAATTAAAGAAAGAGTTTCTTGAATTCATGAAGTCTATTCTTGAAGTTGAATCCTAACAACAACAATTAGCTAATGACAAACTAATCGGCTTTGATAAAAAATTAAAAACAGGAGATAGATTGTGAAACCCGACCCTTTACAATAACAAGAACAACAATAAGCCTAAACCTATCACCTTTCTTGAATACCTAGAAATGATCTAAGATTTCGAAGAATTCATCTTACCACCTTAAGTTGATTCTTGAAGGTTGACGAATAAATCCAACAGTAGCCACACACTGTAACGATCCGGCCGGTCGTTTTGAGTGTATTAGCCCCGATCCCCTAATTTATGCTTCCTCTATGTTATATTGTGATTACGTGACTTGCCGGGGTGCTTGGTGTCTGGTCAGGAGTGTTTCGGGGTGATATGGGACACATAGACCCTAAGTTGGAAGTTTAAGTTGTAGGAGTTGACCGTATTTGACTTGTGTGAAGAAAATCCAAAATGGAGTTTTGATGGTTCCCATAGCTCCGTAGGGGGATTTTGGTCTTAGGAGTGTGCCCGGATGTCGATTTGGAGGTCTATAGGTCGTTTTGGCATAAATTGGCAAAAGTTGAAAAGTTGGAAGATTTTTGGAAAGTTTGACTGGGGTAGATTTTGATATCAAGGTCGGATTCTGATTCCAGAAGTTGGATTAGATCCGTAACGTCATTTATGACCTGTGTGCAAAATTTGGCGTCAATCAGAGTTGTTTTGGTATGAATCTAGGTTGGATTCGGAAGTTCATAAGTTCATAAGTTCTTAGGCTTGAATCGATGTTCGATTCCTGATTTCAGTGTTGATTGATGTGATTTGATGCTTTGAGAGTGTTCATATGATCTTTTAGGACTTGTGGATATGCTTGGTTGAGGTCCCGAGGGCCTCGGGTGTGATTCGAACCATGTTCGGCACATTTTGGGTCATTGAAGGATTGCTGAAGCTGCTTCTGACATTTGGTTTCCTTCATTGCGTTCACAAGAGAGGTCTTGCGTTCGCGAAGGGTACTTGGGAGGTAAGTGAGATTTGTTCTTCGTGTTTGCGAAGAAGGCCACGCATTCGCGAAGAAAAGAGACAGGCTGGGGGGACCTCACACGTTTGTCTACGCATTCGTGAGTGAGTGAGGCTGCGCGTTCGCGAAGCCTGGGATCTTTTGGTTATCGTGTTCGCGAGTGGGTCCTCACGTTCCCGTAAGAGAAAACTGGGCAGCAGCATTTTGTGCTTCGCGAACACGAGGCAATTTCCGCGTTCGCAAAGAAGGAATTGCTGGGCAGCAGACTTAAGTTCAAAATTGAGGGTTTATTTCATATTTCCCAATTTGGACTTAGAGAGCTCGGTTTGAGGCAAAATTTTGACGGATTTTCAGAGGGATTGTTGGGTTAAAAGTTCTTAACTCAATTTCGATTAAATTCCACTAATCCAACATTGATTGTATCATGTAATTTGGGATTTGGGGTGGAAAAAATTGGGGGAGAAGTGTAGAAGTTCTTAGATGAAATTTTTTAGCTTTGAAAGGCGAAATGAGGTCGGATTTGAATAATCCTTGTATGGTTGGACTCAATATCGAATGAGTGTTCGGATTTTATAATTTTGGTCGGGTTCTGAGATGTGGGCCCGGGTCGACTTTTTTGGGCAATATTTTGATTGTTTGTTAAGATCATAATTTTATTATTTAAATTATTTTCCTATAGTTATATTCACAGTATGAAATTATTTTGGCTGGATTCGAGCCGTTTGGAGTTGAAAAATCGAGGGAAAGGCCATCTAGATTGTGACGACCCAGCCAGTCATCTCATGAGTTGCAGCTCCGTTTCCCCCATTTCTGCTTCACTATGCTTCATTATCCGTGTTTTATGTGATCGAGTTGAGTAGTTTGCGTTCGGAGTGGATTTGGTAAGAAGTGAGACACTTAGTCTCTTTTAAGAAGGCTTAAGTTGGAAAAGTCAATCGGATGTTGACTTATGAGTTAAAGGGCTCGGATGTGAGTTCCGATGGTTCGGTTAGCTTCGGGAGGTGATTTATGACTTAGGAGTGTGATCGGAATTGGTTTTGGAGGTCCGGTGTAGAATTAGGCCTGAATTGGTGGAGTTAGTATTTTGGCGATTCCCGGTTGTTAGGCGAGATTTTGATCCGAGGGTCGGAATGGAATTCCGAGAGTTGCTGTAGCTTTGTTATGTCATTTGGAATGTGTGTGTAAAATTTGAGGTCAATCGGACTCGATTTGATAGGTTTCGGCATCGAATATAGAAGTTGGAATTTGTTAGTTTCGTTAGGCTTGAATTGGGGTATCATTCGTGTTTTTAGCATTGTTTGGTGATTTGAGGCCTCGACTAAGTCTGTAATATGTTTTAGGACTTGTTGGTAAATTCGGACGGGGTCCCAAATGACTCGGGTGCGTTTCGGAGTAGTTTCGGACCATTTCTATCCATTTTTAACTGCTGGAGCAGTGTGAATCGCAGGAAAATATCTGCTGCACAGGACTTAATTTGGAAGATTATATCTCGTAATATATAAGGAATTTGGAGATGGTCTAAAATCGAAAGTTGTAATATTTTGAATCTAGTTTCCAGAAACATAAACCATTTATCATTTGGACATTTGTATCAAAAGTTACGATCGATTAACCGAAGCTCGGTACTGCTGTTATTTTTCAGGCAGTGAGCATGGCAGAAATTTCTGCTGCACAATACCGACTTTGGAAACTTATATCTCGCAATATATAAGGAATGTTAGGAGATGATCAAAACATGAAAGTTGTAGCCCTTGTATTCTAGTTTCCAGAAAGTTAAAGCATTTATGATTTGGATATTCTATGAGAAAGTTATGATTGATCGAAGTTGGCTGGTGGAGCAATTTCGACAGAATCTTCTGATGCACTTTAGAAGCTCATATCTCGGAATATATAAAGAGTTATATAGTGTACAACCTATTAAATGAAAGATCTTTGAGTCTAGTTTCTAAATCTTCAAACCGTTGATCATTTGGATATTTCCACAAGGATTTATGAGCGTCTTAACAGAAGGTGTACAGCAAGGGAAAATGGTAAGAGAATGTACAACCTGCACAGCGCAAGGTACAACTCGAAGAAGCCTGGGCAGAATGTTTTTAAGCCTTCTTGTCCGCGATTTTTGGTATATTTTCACCCATAGTTGCTCATTTTTGGAGTTTCTTGAAGGAAATTAATGAGGGATTCAAGGAGAATCGATTCGAGGTAAGAATTTCGGACCTAAAACTTGTTTATATTGTGAAATCCACCTAGAAAATCATCGAAGTCTTGCTAAAAATGGAAGAAATAGGGCTTGGGATTTTGAAATTTTAATTGGGTATTTGGAGGACTATTTGGGGTCGGATTTGAGAACTTTTGATATGTATGAACTCGTTGGGAGATAAGGATCCGTTGATGTGAAAATTTCTGAGATTCGAGAAGTGGGCCCGGGGCTCGGGTTTTGCTAATTTCGGAATTTTTGGTATTTTTCGATTGTTTTCGCTTGGGCTTTGTCCCCTCAGCATATTGTGACGTATTCATTCTGATTTTGGATAGATTCGATGCGCGTGATGGTCAATTCGAGGGGCAAAGGCGTCGCGGGCTTGGGATTTAGCCGGTTTGAGGTGAGTAGTGATTGTAAATGATGTTCTGAGGGTTTGAAACCCCGGATTGTACATCGTAGTGCTATATTGAGGTGAGACACACGCTCGATGATGAGCATGGGCTCGTTTATTACTGGGGATTGTGACTTGGTCCGTCCCGATTGATGATTTTTACCGCGTATTTGACTAAAACGTATTTGTTATCATCATGATTTGGGCTGATTGCCATATTTGGGCTTCGTGCCAATTATTTGAACCCTTCGGGGATTTTTATCACTATTTCCTCACTATTTTGACTTATTACTTGAACTCAGTCATGCTATTTTCCACTGTTTTACAACTCAGCCACTTTTACTCAATTTTGAGACTTAAATAATAGTTTAATGATGTTTTTGGGGGTGAGAATTACTTTTTTACTATGCCTGAGGGGCTTGTGATGATTTTCTGACTGAGTGCGGCCGAGGGCCAGATGTGAGGATATACTGAGTGATATGAGGCCGAGGGCCTAAGATACTTTATATACGCCACGAGGTGGCTTGACTGATATGAGGCCGAGGGCCTAGATTTGATGTTACGAGGTGGCTTGATATTGCGCTTGGACCGTAAGGGGCCCCTCCCGGAGTCTGTACACCCCCAGTGAGCGCAGGTACCCATTGTGATGTGAGATATAGCCCGAGGGGCTGATATTGTACTATGTGATAGCCCGAGGGGCTGATACTGTTCCATGTGATAGCCCAGGGGCTGGTATTGTTCTGAGATTTGAGCCCGAGGGGATGGTACTGTTCTGCGATATTGCCCGAGGGGCGGATTTGTTGATACTGAGCCCGAGGGGCGATCTTCTATCTTTTTTTTACTTCACATTATTCACCTGAAATTTTTTTTTACATGTTTTACCTGTTGAAAGGATATTTTACTTGATTTCTCACTGATTTACCGTTTTTAAATGATGTTTTATTGCTTCATTATAGAATGCCTTGTGCTTTACGTGCTTTCTTACTTTCAATCGTTATTTATATTTATTACTCACTGGGTCGGAGTACTCACATTACTCCCTGCACCATGTGTGCAGATTCAGGCATTGTTGGTTCCGCTCCGGAGTGCTGACTCCTCCCGTCCAGGCGGTGATTCAGAGAGTACGAGGTAGTTGTTGGCGTCCGCAGCCCCGTATCTCCCTTATCTTATTGTTTCTATGTTCTTCCAACAGTTGTGCCAGATATTGTATTTAGTAGACTTGTATCAGGATCCATAGTTGCTCATGACTTGTGACACCCCGGTTTGGGCTGTGTCGGGATGGTTTCTATTATGGTTAGCTATATTTTCGCGAATTATTGCTATTAAATCATGCTTATATTGTTTCCATGTTAATTAACTGCCTAAAATGAGATTTTGGTTAAATTTGCTGGCCTTGTCTTCACGAGAGACGCCATCACGATCAGGTTCGGGGTTAGGGTTGTGACATGTTGGTATCAGAGCTAGGTCACATAGGTCTCACGAGTCATGAGCGGGTTTAGTAGAGTCTCGCAGATCGGTATGGAGACGTCCGTATTTATCCTGGAGAGGCTGCAGAACCTCTTAGGAAAAAACTTCGTATTCTTGAAATTCTTGTCGTGCGAACTTGTTGATCCGAGCACTAAACTTCTGTTATCCTATTCTCTCACTAGATGGTGGGGATGCGAGCTACCGGACGAGGTGGACGACCACCAGTGCGACCCACTGAGGCGACCAGAGGCTGTGGACGCGTTCGTGGTCGTGGCAGAGGCAAAGCAGCGAGAGCAACACCTGTTGATCCACCAGCTACCCCAGCTCAGGATCAGGCTCCAACATCACCAGTTCAGGCACCGGCTATGCCCATCGTGATTCCGGGTCTTCAGGAGGCCTTGGATTAGATCTTATCCGTTTGCACTGGCCTGGCTCAAGCAGTTTCAGCCACTACAGCAGCAGCTACTTCACAGGCCGGGGGAGGCAATCAGACCCCCGCTGCTGGCACACCTGATCAGGTAGTGCAGGGACTTCAGACGCCGGGGGCACCTCCAGCCCAGCCGGTTGCACCAGCCCAAGATTTCATGGTACCAGTTATGCCGGATGATGAGTAGCGTCGTCTTGATAGGTTTGGTAGACTCCAGCCTCCGTCATTCAGTGGTTCTGAGGGCGAGGATGCCCAGGGTTTTCTTGATAAGTGTCAGCGGATGCTCCGTACAGCAGGGATTCTTGAGTCTAGTGGTGTGGTATTTACCACCTTTCAGTTTTCTGGAGCTGCCTTGACTTGGTGAGAGGCGTATAAGAGGCATAGGCCAGTTGGTGCAGTGCCCCTTACTTGGCAGCAGTTCTCCGCTCTTTTCTTGTAGAAGAATGTGCCGCAGTCCCGCAGAGAGGAGCTGCGTAGATAGTTCGAGTGGTTGCGACACGGGGATATGACTGTGTCACAGTGTGAGTCGAGGTTTTCTGAGTTGGCTCATCATGCCGTCTGGATGGTTCCAATAGATCGTGAGAGGATCAGGAGATTTGTTTATGGCCTTAACTGTCATCTCCGTATTCTTATGACCAGAGAGAGAGTGTTGGGTGCTATGTTCGAGGAGGTGGTTGATATCGCTTGTGAGATTGAGACGGTTCGTCATCAGGAGCGAGAGGAGAGGCAGGCCAAGAGGCCTCGAGGATCGGGCAGTTATAGTGGTACTCCTTCAAGGGGCCAGTTTCAGCCTGTTAGAGGTCGTTCTTTCAGACTTGCTCAGTCAGCCTGTCCAGAGTATCGCGAGGCATCTTCAAGTCGGGTTATCATAGGTCGCAGCAGTGCTAGTCATCACTCAGCGCCCTTCCAACTTAGAGTTCAGCTCGTGCTCCGTCAGCCCAGGGTTCTTCTATGAGGAGTGCATCTGCTAGACACTCCGGTGCGAGGGGTTCCCTTCAGTCCTCTTCTCCAGCACCAGGGAGCTGTTATGAGTGTGGCAAGATGGGCCACATGTGCAGGCAGTATCCTCATCGTGGTGCTAGTTCGTCTCAGCAGAGGGGTCAGCCCTCGACTTCTGCTCTAGTTACTTTACCACCCGCCCAGCCAGCTAGGGGTGGAGGTCAGGTAGCCAGGGGACGCCCCAGAGGGGGAGGTCGATCAGGCGGTGGCCAGGCTCGTTTCTATGCTATTCCAGGCAGGACAGATGTCGTTGCTTCAGATACTATCATTACAGGTATTGTTTCAGTCTACCACAAAGATGCCTCTGTATTATTTGATCCCGGTTCCACCTATTCTTATGTGTCCTCATATTTTGCTCATTATTTTGGTACGCCCCAGGAGTTTCTTGCTTTACCTGTTCATGTGTCTACCCCAGTGGGCGATACTGTTGTTGTAGACCGTGTGTACCGGTCATGTGTGGTGACTATTGGGGGTCTGAAGACACAAGTGGACCTATTGCTATTGAGCATGATGGATTTTGATGTCATTTTGGGAATGGATTGGTTATCTCCGTGTCGTGCTATTCTAGACTGTCACTTTGGCTATGCCGGGTGTACCGCGGATCGAGTGGCGTGGTGTGACTGATTATGTTCCTAGTAGAGTGATATCGTTCTTGAAGGTCCAGCATATGGTTGGGAAGGGTTGCCTTTCATATCTAGAATTTGTGAGGGATGTTGGAGCTGAGACTCCTAGCATTGATTCTGTTCCAGTTGTGAGGGATTTTCCCGATGTATTTCCTGCAGACCTGTCGGGCATGCCACCGGACAGGGATATTAATTTTGGTATTGACCTGGTGCCGGGCACTCAGTCCATTTCTATTCCTCCGTATCGTATGGCACCAGCAGAGTTGAAAGAATTGAAGGAGCAACTTCAGGAACTCCTAGATAAAGGGTTCATTTGGCCTAGTGTGTCACCTTGGGGTGCGCCTGTTCTGTTTGTGAAGAAGAAGGATCGCACCATGAGAATGTGCATCGATTATAGGCAATTAAACAAGGTAACAATTAAGAACAAATATCCTTTGCCTCGCATTGATGATTTATTTGACCAGCTTCAGGGAGCGCGACTGTTCTCCAAGATTGATCTCCGTTCGGGTTATCACCAGTTGAAGATCAAGGATTCAGATATTCTTAAGACTGCTTTCAAGACTAGATATGGTCACTATGAGTTTCTTGTTATGTCTTTTCTGGATAACCAATGCCCCAGCAGCGTTCATGCATTTGATGAACAGTGTATTTCGGCCTTATCTAGATTTGTTCGTTATTGTATTCATTGATGATATTCTGGTGTACTCGCGTAGTCAGGAGGAGCATGCGGAGCATTTGCGAGTTGTATTGCAGAGATTGAGGGAGGAGAAGCTTTATGCAAAATTCTCTAAGTGTGAGTTTTGGCTCGGTTTAGTGGCTTTCTTGGGGCACGTAGTGTCCAGAGAGGGTATTCAGGTTGATTCAAAGAAGATAGAGGCGGTTCAGAGTTGGCCTAGACCGTCCTCAGCCACAGAGATTCGTAGCTTTCTTGGGTTGGCAGGCTGTTATCGCCGGTTTGTTCAGGGATTCTCATCCATTGCGTCGCCCTTGACCAAATTGACTTAGAAGGGTGCTCTATTTTTATGGCCGGACGAGTGTGAGGAGATCTTTCAGAAGCTCAAGACAGCCTTGACCACAGCTCCAGTATTGGTTTTGTCATCAGCTTCAGGTTCATATACCGTGTATTGTGATGCTTCGAGAGTTGGGATTGGTTGTGTATTGATGCAGGAGGGTAGAGTTATTGCTTATGCTTCTCGTCAGTTGAAGCCCCATGAGAAGAACTACCCCGTTCATGATTTGGAGCTGGCTGCCGTAGTTCATGCATTGAAGATTTGGAGGCATTACTTGTATGGCGTATCTTGTGAGGCGTTTAATGATCATCACAGCCTTCAGCATTTGTTCAAGAAAAAGGATCTTAATTTGAGGCAGCGGAGATGGTTGGAGTTGCTTAAGGATTATGATATCACTATATTGTACCATCCGGGAAAGGCCAATGTGGTGGCCGATGCTTTGAGCTGAAAGGCAGTGAGTATGGGGAGTTTGGCATATATTCCAGTTGGGGAGAGACCCCTTGCAGTTGATGTTCAGGCCTTGGCCAATCAGTTTGTGAGATTAGATATTTCGGAACCTAGTCGGGTGTTGGCTTGTGTGGTTTCTCAGTCTTCCTTATATGATCGCATCAGAGGGTGCTAGTATGACGATCCGCATTTGCTTGTCCTTAGGGACAGAGTTCAGCATAATGATGCCAGAGATGTGACCATCGGCGATGATGGAGTGTTGAGGATGCAGGGCCGGATTTGTGTGGCCAATGTGGATGGGCTTCGGGAGTTGATTCTGGAGGAGGCCCATAGCTCGCGGCATTCCATTCATCTGGGTGCTGCGAAGATGTATCAGGACTTGAGATAGCACTATTGGTGGAGAAGAATGAAGAAAGATATTGTGGGATTTGTAGCTCGGTGTCTCAACTGTCAGCAGGTAAAATATGAGCATCAGATACCGGGTGTCTTGCTTCAGCAGATGGCTATTCCCGAGTGGAAGTGGGAGCGGATCACTATGGACTTTGTTGTTGGACTTCCATGGACTTTGAAGAAGTTTGATGCTATTTTGGTGATTGTGGATCGGCTGACCAAGTCCGCGCACTTCATTCCTGTGTGTACTACCTATTCTTCAGAGCGGTTGGTAGGGATTTATATCCGGGAAATTGTTCGGCTGCATGGTGTCCCAGTTTCTATCATTTCAGATAGAGGTACTCAATTTACTTCGCAGTTTTGGGGAGCCGTGCAGAGAGAGTTGGGTACTCAGGTGGAATTGAGCACAACTTTTCATCCACAGACGGACAGGCAGTCCGAGCGTACTATTCAGATATTGGAGGACATGTTGCATGCATGTGTTATTGATTTCGAAGGTTCATGGGATGAGTTTCTACCGCTTGCAGTGTTTGCTTATAACAACAGCTACCAGTCGAGTATTCAGATGGCTCCGTATGAGGCTTTATATAGGAGGCGGTATAGATCTTCAGTTGGGTGGTTCGAGCCCGGCGAGGCTAGGCTATTGGGGACTGATTTGGTTCAGGATGCTCTAGAGAAGGTGAAAGTGATTCAAGAGAGGCTTCGTACAGCATAGTCGAGGCAAAGAGTTATGCTGATAGGAAGGTTCGAGATGTGTCCTACATGATTGGTGAGAAGGTCTTGCTGAAGGTTTCGTCCATGAAGGGTGTTATGAGATTCGGAAGAAAGGGAAATTGAGTCCTCGGTTAATTGGGTCGTTTGAGGTGCTTCAGAAGATTGGGGAGGTGGCTTATGAGCTTGCTTTGCCACCCAGCTTGTCGAGTGTGCACCTGGTATTTCATGTTTCTATGCTCCGGAAGTATATTGGGGATCCGTCTCATATTTTGGACTTCAACATGGTTCAGTTGGATGATGATTTGACTTATCATGTGGAGCCAGTGGCTATTTTGGGTCGTCAGGTTCGGAAGTTGAGGTCAAAGGATATAGCTTCAGTGAAAGTGCAGTGGAGAGGTCGGCCCGTGGAGGAGGCTACCCGGGAGACCGAGTGGGAGATGCGGAGCAGATATCCTCACCTATTTGAAGCTTCAGGAATGTTTCTTGACTCGTTCGAGGACGAACGTTTGTTTAAGTTGGGGAGGATATGACGACCCGGCCAGTCGTCTCATGAGTTATCGCTCCGTTTCCCCCCATTTCTGCTTCATTATGCTTCGTTATCCGTGTTTTATGTGATCCAGTTGAGTAGTTTGCGTTCGGAGTGGATTTGGTAAGAAATGAGACACTTAGTCTCTTTTACGAAGGTTTAAGTTGAAAAAGTCAACTGGATGCTGACTTATGAGTTAGAGGGCTCGGATGTGAGTTCCGATGGTTCAGTTAGCTTCGGGAGGTGATTTATAACTTAGGAGTGTGATCGGAATTGTTTTTGGAGGTCCGGTGTAGAATTAGGCTTGAATTGGTGGAGTTAGTATTTTGGCGATTCCCGGTTGTTAGGCGAGATTTTGATCCGAGGGTCGGAATGGAATTCCGAGAGTTGTTGCAACTTCGTTATGTCATTTAGGATGTGTGTGCAAAATTTTAGGTCAATCGGACTCGATTTGATAGGTTTCGGCATCGAATGTAGAAGTAGGAATTTGTTAGTTTTGTTAGGCTTGAATTGGGGTATCATTCGTGTTTTTAGCGTTGTTTGATGTGATTTGAGGCCTTGACAAAGTCCGTAATATGTTTTAGGACTTGTTGGTATATCCGGACGGGGTCCTGAATGATTGGGTGCATTTCGGAGTAGTTTCCGACCATTTCTATCCATTTTTAACTGCTGGAGCAGTGAGAATCGCAGGAAAATATCTGCTGCACAGGACTTAATTTGGAAGCTTATATCTCGTAATATGTAAGAAATTTGGAGATGGTCCAAAATCGAAAGTTGCAGCCTTTTGTATCTAGTTTCCAGAAATATAAACCATTTATCATTTGGACATTTGTATCAAAAGTTAATATCGATTAAACGAAGCTCGGTACTGCTGTTGTTTTTCAGGCAGTGAGCATGGCAGAAATTTCTGCTGCACAGTAACGACTTTGGAATCTAATATCTTGCAATATATAAGGAATTAGGAGATGATCAAAACATGAAAATTGTAGCCCTTGTATTCTAGTTTCCAGAAAGTTAAACCACTCATGATTTGGATATTCTATGAGAAAGTTATGATTGATTGAAGTTGGCTGGTGGAGCAATTTCGACAGAATCTTCTGATGCACTTTAGAAGCTCATATCTCGAAATATATAAATAGTTATATAGTGTACAACCTATCAAATGAAAGAACTTTGAGTCTAGTTTCTAAATCTTCAAACCGTTGATCATTTGGATATTTTCACAAGGATTTATGAGTGTTTTAACAGAAGGTATACAGCAAGGGAAACTGGTAAGAGGATGTACAACCTGCACAGCGCAAGGTACAACTCGATGAAGCCTGGGCAGAATGTTTTTAAGTCTTCTTATCCGTGAATTTGAGTATATTTTCACCCATAATTGCTCATTTTTGGAGGTTCTTGAAGGGAATTAATGAGGGATTCAAGGAAAATCGATTGGAGGTAAGAATTTCGGACCTAAAACTAGTTTATATTGTGAAATCCACCTAGAAAATCATTGAAGTCTTGCTAAAAATGGAAGAAATAGGCTTGGGATTTTGAAATATTAATTGGTTATTTGGAGGACCATTTGGGGTCGGATTTGAGAACTTTTGATATGTATGAACTCGTTGGGAGATAAGGATCCGTTGATGTGAAAATTTCTGAGCTTCGAGAAGTGGGCCTGGGGCTCGAGTTTAGCTAATTTCAGAATTTTTGGTATTTTTTGATTGTTTTCGCTTGGGCTTTGTCCCTTCAGCATATTATGACGTATTCATTCTGATTTTTGATAGATTCGACACGCGTGGAGGCCAATTCGAGAGGCAAAGGCGTCGCGGGCTAGGTATTTAGGCGGTTCGAGGTGAGTAGTGATTGTAAATGATGTTCTGAGGGTTTGAAACCCCGGATTGTACATCCTAGTGCTGTATTGAGATGAGACACGCGCTCGATGATGAGCGTGGGATCATTTACTACTGGGGATTGTGACTTGGTCCATCCCGATTGATGATTTTTACCGACTTCGTGCCAATTATTTGAACCCTTCGGGGATTTTTATCACTGTCTCCTCACTACTTTGACTTATTACTTGAACTCAGTCATGCTTTTTTCCACTGTTTTACAACTCAGCCACTTTTATTCAGTTTTGAGACTTAAATAGTATTTTAATGATGTTTTTTGGCTGAGAACTACTGTTTTATTTTGCTCGAGGGGCTCTTGATGATTTTCTGACTGACTGCGGCCGAGGGCAAGATGTGAGGATATACTGAGTGATATGAGGCTGAGGGCCTGAGATACTTTATATAAGCCATGAGGTGGCTTCACTGATATGAGGCCGAGGGCCTAGATTTGATGCCACGAGGTGGCTTGATATTGCGCTTTGACCGTAAGGTGCCCCTCCCGGAGTCTGTACACCCCCAATGAGCGCGGGTACCCATTGTGATGTGATATATAGCCCGAGGGGATGATATTGTACTATGTGATAGCCCGAGGGGCTGATACTGTTCCATGTGATAGCCCAGGGGCTGGTATTGTTCTGAGATTTGAGCCCGAGGGGATGGTACTGTTCTGCGATATTGCCCGAGGGGCGGATTTGTTGATACTGAGCCCGAGGGGCGATCTTCTATCTTTTTTTTACTTCACATTATTCACCTGAAATTTTTTTTTACATGTTTTACCTGTTGAAAGGATATTTTACTTGATTTCTCACTGATTTACCGTTTTTAAATGATGTTTTATTGCTTCATTATAGAATGCCTTGTGCTTTACGTGCTTTCTTACTTTCAATCGTTATTTATATTTATTACTCACTGGGTCGGAGTACTCACATTACTCCCTGCACCATGTGTGCAGATTCAGGCATTGTTGGTTCCGCTCCGGAGTGCTGACTCCTCCCGTCCAGGCGGTGATTCAGAGAGTACGAGGTAGTTGTTGGCGTCCGCAGCCCCGTATCTCCCTTATCTTATTGTTTCTATGTTCTTCCAACAGTTGTGCCAGATATTGTATTTAGTAGACTTGTATCAGGATCCATAGTTGCTCATGACTTGTGACACCCCGGTTTGGGCTGTGTCGGGATGGTTTCTATTATGGTTAGCTATATTTCCGTGAATTATTGCTATTAAATTATGCTTATATTGTTTTCATGTTAATTAACTGCTTAAAATGAGATTTTGGTTAAATTGGCTGGCTTTGTCTTCACGAGAGGCGCCATCACGACCGGGTTCGGGGTTAGGGTCGTGACATAGATGATTGATTTAGCATCGTTTGAGGTGTGACTTGTCTAACCTTGTGTGGGGGAAATTCCCCTTATGATTCGGTATTGTTGTGATAATTGTGATATGTGGATGCCGTGTACGTTAGGTGATGAGTGCACACGGGCTAAATGTTGAGATTCTTGTTTTAGCTACGTAGTTTCCTTTTCATGTTTTGATTGAGCTACTTTATCATGTTATTGTCACCATGTTTAGTCTAATTTCACATTTCTACTTGTCTTATCTCTTATTTGCAACTTTACTACATGTTCAGTTGAATTACTTGCTTTCTTAATTCTGTATTCATTATATAACTATGGGATTCTTTACTTGAAATTTGCTATCCTTGAAACATCTAGCTGTTGAGTTTGGTGTTGAGTTGCAAAGGCCGTGGTTTTTATTGAGGCAAAGTGTAAGTTGTGAAACATCATTTTGTTGAGGTGTTAGGTTTTGGCATTTGTGTTATTGTTGAGAGGATTGTTTGGTTTTTTGCACGAGGTTTATGTCGTGTTGTTGTTACTAGTTGCACGAGGTTTCTGTCGTGCGGTTGTTACTATTGATACGCATGCGGTGGTATAAGGTCTGGGTGTTGAAACGCATGCGGTGAGATAAGATGGGCTTGATACGCGTGGCTAGTAGGGGAACTACTTGAAGCCATGCGGTGTGATAAGGTGGGCTAAAACGCAAGACGCTATTTCGGGAAAAATGATTATCAAAGCATAAAGGCCCTCGTGGTGATATAAGGAAAGACTGTGATTTAGTTTTATGATTTGGGACTAAGAGGAGGTACCTCGGGAGTGCTCCCACTGATCTTTCTCTATTTGCTGAATATTTTTTCGTTGTTGTTTTCCTTAACTTGTAAAATCCTTGTTTTCCTTTCGTGTTGTATTAGCTACCTTGATTCCGTGTTGTTACCTTTCCGTAAATTCTTTATTGTTTCACTTCCTTGTAATTACCATTATATCATTATATCTTCTGTATTGTTTCTTATTATCTCCAGTAGGGCCTTGACTTGACCTCGTCACTACTATATCGAGGTTAGACTTGGCACTTACTAGGTACTGTTGTTTTGTACTCATACTACACTTCTGCACTTATTTTTGTGCAAATCTAGGTATATCTTATTAGTCTCGGTATTAGCGCACTGAGTTGCTTCGCTTGGAGACTTCAAGGTACACCTGCCCGTTCTGCAGGCCTCGGAGTCCCCTTCTACCCTGTTCTTCCTTGTTTCTTTACATTGTTATAGATAGTGATGTATAGGATTGTTTGGTACTGTATCTTGAGCTTGTGACTTATATCTCACCAGGTTTTGGAAATTGTATGTATTGGGTTTACAGTTTATTTACGATATTGTTAGAGTTTTGAAATTCTAAGCTTTTATTTACTATTTCCGCATGTTGTTTAAGCTGACCTAGTCTTAGAGACTAGGTGCCGTCGCGACATCCTACGGAGGAAAATTAGGGTCATGACAAGTTGGTATCAGAGCTCTAGGTTCATAGGTATTATGAGTCACAAGCAGGTTTAGTAGAGTCTCGCGGATCGGTACGGAGACATCTGTACTTATCTTTGGGAGGCTATGGAATTGTTAGGAAAAATATTCACTTCTTTGATTCCTTATCTTGCGAAATTTTATACTTCAAAATTCTAACATTCTGTCTTTCTATTCTCTCACATATGGTGAGGACTGGTCTAGCCTGATCAAATGACCAGACACCCACGCCCTTGGTAAAGCTGCGAGAGGCCGTGGTTGGGGTCGAGGCCGAGGACGTCCATGCAATGTAGCCAAAGCACCTGCACGAGCTGCTACAGAGGAGCCACAAGTAGCTCTAGTTGGAGGGCAGGCACCTGAGACGCCTATTACTGTCCCACCACTCTAGGAGACTCTCGCCTAGTTTCTAAGCATGTTCGGCACTTTAGCTTAGGCAGGGTTGATCCCACTTACTTCTGCCACATCTCAGGCCGAAGGAGGAGCAAAGACTCCCTCCGCCCATACCCCAGAGCAACGGGTCCAAGTTGACCTGTTCCTAGAGGGCACACCAATGAAGTCGGTCGCCCCAGTTCAGCCCGAGGTTAGGGCAGCAGTTTCTAAGGGGGAGCAGCTTAGGCTCGAGAGGTACAAGAAGCACCATCCTCCTACTTTCAACGGGTTGGCGTTAGAGGATGCCTAGTGTTTTCTTGAGGAGTGCAACCGTATCATCTATACTATGGTATTGTAGAGTCTAGTGGAGTTGCTTTCATTACGTTCCAGTTTAAAGGAGCGGCTTATCAGTGGTGGCAAACATATGAGTTGGGTGTTCTGGTCGAGGCGGCTTCACTCACTTGGACTATTTCTAGGATATGTTCTTGAGGGAGTTTATTCCCCAAAGTCTCAGAGATGCATGGCGCACTGAGTTTGAGCAGTTGCGCCAGGGTTCTATGACCATATCGAAGTATGCGGTCCAATTCAGTGATTTATCTAAGCATGCACCAGCCTTGGTTGCTACTATTAGAGCACGAGTCTATCGATTTATCGAGGGGCTAAACCCCGGTATCAGATTTAGCATGGCTTGAGAGTTGGAGATGGATATCGCATATCAGCAGGTAGTGGGAATCGCTAAGAGATTGGAGGGTATGTTGACTCAGGAGAGAGAAGAGAGGGAGGCCAAGAGGCCTCGAGATTCTGGCACATATAATGGTAGAGTTGAAAGAGTTAAAGGAACATTTGTAAGATTTTCTTGATAAGGGCTTCATTCGGCACACTGTGTCGCCTTGGGGTGCTCCGGTCCTATTTGTAAAGAAGAACGATGGTTCTATGCATATATGTATTGATTATCGCCACTTGGACAAGGTTACAGTGAAGAACAGGTATCCATTGCCACGTATTGGTGACCTATTTGATCAGCTACAGGATGCCAGAGTATTCTCCAAGATTGACTTGCGTTCAGGCTATCATCAGTTGAAGATTTGGGAGCTAGACATCCCGAAGATTGCCTTCAGGACTGTGTATGGTCATTATGAGTTCCTTGTGATGTCTTTTGGGCTGGCCAACACCCCAGCAGCATTCATTCACTTGATGAACAGTGTATTTCAGCCCTATCTTCACTCATTTGTTATTATGTTTATTGACGACATTCTAGTGTACTCCCGGAGCCGGAGGATCATGCGCAGCACTTGAGGACCGTACTTCAAACCTTGAGAGAAAAGAAGTTATATGCAAAACTTTCAAAATGTGAATTCTAGATTGATTCGGTGGCATTTTTGGGTCATGTAATGTCGAGTGAGGGGATCAAGGTGGATATGAAGAAGATTGAAGCAGTGCAGAGTTGGCCCAGACTGTCTTCAGCTATGGAGATCCGGAGTTTTCTTGGTTTGGCGGTGTATTACCATCGATTTGTAGAGGGTTTCTCGTCTATTACGGCACCTATGACCAGACTGACCTAGAAGGGTGCTCCGATCAGGTGGACCGAGGAGTGTGAGGAGAGCTTTCAACCACAACCCTAGTGTTGGTGTTGCCTTCAAGTGCAGGGTCTTATACTGTGTACTGTGATGCATCGTGTATTGGTCTCGGCGCGGTGTTGATGCAGGACGATAGGGTGATTGCCTACATATCTAGACAGCTGAAGGTGCATGGGAAGAACTATCTTGTCCACGACCTCGAGTTAGCAGCTACTGTTCATGCCTTGAAGATCTGGCGACACTGTTTTTACGGTGTCCCTTGTGAGGTCTACACCGGCCACCGGAGTCTATAACATCTGTTCAAACAGAAGGATCTTAACTTGTGGCAACGGAGGTGGTTAGAGTTGCTTAAGGACTATGATATCACCATTCTATATCATCCAGGGAAGGCCAATGTGGTGACCGATGCCTTGAGTCGCAAGGTGGAGAGCTTTGGCGGCTTAGCATATCTACCGGTAACAGAAAAGCCATTAGCCTTGGATCAGGCCTTGGCCAACCAGTTTGTTAGATTGGATGTTTCTAAGCCGAGCCGAAATTTGGCTTGTGTGGTTTCTCGGTCTTCTCTTTATGATCGTATCAGAGAGCGTCAGTATGACGACCCTCCTCTGCTTGTCCTCAAGGACACGACTCAGCACGGCGATGCCAAGGAGGTCACTATTGGAGATGATGGTGTATTACGGATGCAGGGCAGGCTATGTGTGCCCAATGTAGATGGCTTGCATGAGTTTATTCTCTAGGAGGCACACAATTCGCGGTACTCCATTCACCCAGGTGCCGCCAAGATGTATCAGGACTTGAGGCAGCATTATTGGTGGAGGCGGATGAAGAAGGACATAGTGGAATATGTAGCCCGGTGCCTAAACTATCAGCAAGTGAAGTATGAGCATCCGCGGCCTGGTGGATTGCTTCAAAGGTTAGAGATCCCAGAGTGGAAATGGAGCGAATTACTATGGATTTTGTTGTTAGGCTCCCAGGGGCTCCGAGGAAGTTCAATGCAGTTTGGATGATTGTGGATAGATTGACCAAGTTAGCTCATTTCATTCCACTGGTGACTACTTACTCTTCAGAGCAGCTGGCTCAGGTTTATATTCGCGAGATTGTCAGGCTTCATGGCATGCCGGTATCTATCATCTCTGACCAGGGTATGCAGTTTACATTGCGGTTCTGGAGGGCCGTACAACATGAGTTTAGAACGCGGGTGAAGTTGAGTAGAGCATTTCACCCTTAGACGGACGGACAGTCCGAGCGCATTATTCAGATATTGGAGGATATGTTTCGTACGTGTGTGATGGAGTTTAGGGGTTCTTGATATCAGTTCTTGCCACTTGCAGAGTTTGCCTACAACAACAGTTACCAATCAAGAATTCAGATGGCACTGTATGAGGCTTTGCATGGTAGGCGGTGCCGGTCTCCGGTGGGTTGGTTTGAGCCGGGTGAGGCTAGGCTATTGGGTACATACTTGGTTCAGGATGCTTTGGAAAAGGTTAAATTGATTCAGGATCGACTTCGTATAGTCCAATCTATACAGAAGAGTTATGTGGATTGGAGATTCGCGACGTTGCATTTATGGTTGGGGTGCGGGTCTACTTCGGGTTTCGCCCATGAAGGGTGTTATGAGATTCGGGAAGAAGGTCAAGCTGAGCCCTAGGTATATTGGACCTTATGAGAGTCTTGAGAGGGTTGGAGAGGTGGCTTACAGACTTGCACTACCACCTAATCTAGCTACAGTTCATCTAGTATTCCATGTTTGTATGCTCCGGAAGTATCACAGCGATCCGTCTCATGTGTCGGATTTCAACTCTGTCCAGTTGGACAAGGATCTATCTTATGTTAAGGAGCCGGTGGCCAATTTGGACCGGCAGGTTCGAAAGTTGAGGTTGAAGAACATTGCTTCAGTGAAGGTTCAGTGGAGGGGTCAGCCAATCGAGGAGGCGACTTAGGAGATCGAGCATGATACGCGTGGCCGTTATCCTCATCTTTTCACCACTTCAGGTATGTCTCTATACTCGTTCGAGGACGAACGTTTGTTTTTAAAAGAGGGAGGATATAACGACCCGGCCAGTCATTTTGAGTGTATTATCCCCCATCCCCTAATATATGCTTCCTCTATGTTATATTGTGGTTGCGTGACTTGCCGAGGTGCTTTGTGTCAGGTCGGGAGAGTTTCGGAGTGATATGGGACACATAGTCCCTAAGTTGGAAGTCTAAGTCGTAGTTGTTGACAATAGCTTGACTTGTGTGAAGACGACTCCCGAATGGAGTTTTGATGCTTCTCATAGCTCCGTAGAGGGATTTTGGCCTTAGGAGCGTGCTCGAATATCGATTTGGAGGTCCATAGGTCGTTTCAGTGTAAATTAGCGAAAGTAGGAAAGTTGGAAGATTTTTAGAAAGTTTGACCGAGAGTGGCCTTTTTGATATTAGGGTCAGATTCCAATTACGGAAGTTGGATTAGGTCTGTAATGTCATTTATGACTTGTGTGCAAAATTTGGCATCAATCAGAGTTGTTTTGGTATGAATCGACGTTGGTTTCAGAATTCTGAAGTTCATAAGTTTTTAGGCTTGATTCGATGCGTGATTCATGATTCTAGTGTTGTTTGATGTGATTTGACGCTTCGAGTGTGTTCGTAAGATGTTTTAGGATTTTTTGGTATGCTTGGTTAAGGTCTGGGGGGCCTCGGGTGTGATTCAAACCATGTTCGGCGCATTTCGGGTATTGAGGATTGTTGAAGCTACTGAATTTTCTGATGTCAGGTTTCCTTCATCATGTTCGCGAGAGAGGTCTCGCGTTCGCAAAGGCTACGTGGGAGGTAGGTGAGATTTTTTCTTCACGCTTGAGAAGAAGGCCACACGTTCATGAAGAAGAAAGGCAGGCTGGGGGAACCTCACGCGTTGGTCTACGCATTCGTGAGTGAGGCTTCGCGTTCGCGAAGCTGGGATCTTTTGGCCCATCGTGTTCGCGAGTGGGTCCTCGCATTCGCATAAGAGAAAAACAGGGCAGTACCATTTCGTTCAAAATCGAGTGTTCGTTTCATAATTCACAATTTAGACTTAGAGAGCTCGGTTTGAGGCGAAATTTCGAGGGATTTTCAGAGGGATTTTTCAGGTAAGAGTTCTTAACTCAATTTTGATTAAATTCCACTAATCTATCATTGATTGTATCATGTAATTAGGGATTTGGGGTGGAAAAAATTGGGGAAAAAGTGTAGAAGTTCTTAGACTAAATTTTTGAGTTTTTAAAGGCGGAATGAGGTCGGATTTGAATAATTCTTGTATGGTTGGACTTGATATCGAATGGGTGTTCGGATTTTATAATTTTGGTCGGGTTTTGAGATGCGCGCCAGGGTCGGCTTTTTGGGGCGATTTTTTAATTCTTTGCTAAGATCATAATTATATAGTTATATTCATAGTATGAAATTATTTTGGCTAGATTCGAGTCGTTTGGAGTTGGAAAATCGAGGAAATGTCCTTCTAGTTGATTGATTTAGCGTGGTTTGAGGTAAGTAACTCGTCTAACCTTATGTGGAGGAAATTTTCCTTAGGATTTGGTATTTTTGTGATAATTGTGACATGTGGATGCCGTGTACGTAAGGTGACGAGTGCGTACACGGGCTAAACATTGAGATTCCAGTTTTAGCTACGTAGTTTCCCTTTCATGCTTTAATTGAGTTACTTTATCATGTTATAGTCACCATGTTTAGTCTAATTTCGCCTGTCTACTTGTCTTATCTCTTATTTGCAACTTGTACTACCTGTTTAGTTGAATTACTTGCTTTCTTAATTTATTATTCATTATTTAACTGTGGGATTCTTTGCTTGAAATTTGCTATCCTTGAAATATCTTGCTATTCAGTTTGGTGTTGAGTTGCAAAGGTCGTAGTTTTTATTGAGGCAAAGTGTAAGTTGCGGAAACATCATTTTATTGAGTTGTTATGTTTTGGCATTTGTGTTATTGTTGAGAGGATTGTTTGGTTGTTTGCACGAGGTTTCTGTCGTGTTGTTGTTACTAGTTGCATGAGGTTTGTGCCGTGCCGTTGTTACTATTGACATGCATGTGGTAGTCTAAGGTCTGGCCGTTGAAACGCATGCGATGAGATAAGGTGGGCTTGATAAGCGTGGCTAGTACGGGAACTACTAAAAGCCATGTGGTGTAATAAGGTGGGCTAAAACACAGAGTGCTATTTCGTGAAAAATCATTTTCAAATCTAAATGTAAAGGCCCCCGTGGTAATATAAGGAAAGATTGTGACTTAATTTTATGATTTGGGACTACGAGGCGATACCTTGGGAGTGCCCCTGTTGATCTTTCTCTATTTGCATAATTTTGTTTGGTTGTTGTTTTCCTTAATATGTAAAATCCTTGTTTTCCCTTCGTATTGTATTAGCTTCCTTGATTCCGTGTTGTTACCTTTCCGTAAATTCTTTATTGTTTCACTTCCTAGTAATTGCCAGTATATCATTATATCTTCTGTCTTGTTTCTTATTATCTCCAGTAGGGTCTTGACCTGACTTCCTCACTACTCTACCGAGGTTAGGCTTGGCACTTATTGGGTACCGTTGTGGTGTACTCATATTATGCTTCTGCACATGTTTTTGTGCAGATCCAGGTACATCTTATCAATTCGATATTAGCGCGCTGAGTTGCTTTGCTTGGAGACTTCAAGGTACACATGCCCGTGTCCGGAGGCCTCGGAGTCCCCTGCTACTCTGTTCTTCCTTGTTTTTTTAAATTTTTATAGACAATAATGTATAGGATTGTTCGGTATTGTATCTAGAGCTTGTGATTTATATCTCACCAGGTTTTGAAAATTGTACGTATTGGGTTAACAGCTTATTTATGATATTGTTGGAGTTTTGAAATTCTAACCTTTTATTTACTATTTCCGCATGTTGTTTAGGCTGATCTAGTCTTAGAGACAAGGTTCCGTCACGACATCCTACGGAGGACAATTAGGGTCGAGACACACATAAGAGTGCAAGAAAAATCTCACAATTTTTAATTATATTGTCTATAATAATCTAAACCAAAACAAAGAAGGCACTCTTTATGTAGATAAGAGGGGGATACAAAATTAAGGCTAAAAAAATAAGAAAATAAAGTCCTAAACAACTATGGACAACAAGTCCACCTACCTTAGGAAAAGGAAAAATACTAGGATAAATAAACCAAGTCAATCTTGGAAAGTAAACTCCAAAAATCCTAGGAAAAGGAAAACATAACCTTAACTACCTAGGAAAGCAATAAATCTAGTACCAAAATATACGGAAATAAGTTAAACCAATCTAGGATAGGATCTTGAAAGTCCCAAACTAATCTTGGATAGGATCTTGTAAATCTTGAAAATCTTGAAGGAAATTTGTAAGCAACTTGGCACCAACTTGCACTCAACTTCTAGAATGCCTATTGTACCCTTCTTGAACATCAAGTAAGTCCTTTTGTTTATTTTCAAATGGTACATTGAAAATGGCTACACTAGAATTCATCTGGAAACTGACTCTCAACTGCTCATTCAGTGGCTAACTGCAAAGCTGTCTCACCATGGACTTTATACATGCTGATACAAAAGATCAACAATCTGAAACAGCAATGTGAAAAGTTGCAATACTCACATTTTTTTAGAGAAGCTAACTGCCCAGTTGATGCTCTCTCAAAATAGTCATGAGCTAAGCTCAATGACACATTACAACAATCAATTGGATCTACCTGCACAAATAAGAGGACAGATATACCTTAACCTTAAAGCCACACACAAATACACATGAGGACTCTAGGGAATATAAAAACCTTAGAAGCAACCACAATTACACCAGCAGACATCAGCAGCAGACTACAGTGCAGGAAGAGCCTAGAAGCATAAATCTACCTCACCTGCAATGGCAATCCACTACCACATGCACCAGACATTGCCAGTACCACTGTCCAATTACATGGCTCCTTTTGGCTAGCCATCTTCAACTCTGCTTTCTTTGCTATCAATGCCAAAGCAAAGTTGAAGATTGCTATTACTTGCTATCTGACATCAATTAGAAGATACCCATTTTTTGCTAGAAATAGATCCTATGGCACAGGGAGGATACTATTTCAAACCACTTACCCAGTAGATTTAGGAATATATGTACTTTTTTGTATAGTTGACCTAGATTCACTTCACATTGTTTTTGTACATATGATTACCTATCGATGTTATAAGATAGACAATCATCACATCATCATAGGTCTAACCCATCATAGTTTTTTAAGCATACTTGGGCGTCAAGTTTGGATGACCAAGAGTGTACACCTTTTACCGGGAGGTAAGGTTTATGTCCCCCTCCATTTCTGTACTTTATGTATGAAAATTAATACTAGGCATGTTTCCTAGTGAATTATAAAAAAATAAAAAAAAATAAAAATAAAGAAGTAAGTCATTTTTATGTTATAAAAATGTGGCTTTATGTAGGACTTCTTGGGCTGAAAGTTTGGACACATTTTAGCTGCCAAATAGGTCCAGCAGCGGCCTGATTTGGACCTTCTTCAAAGGATGTCTCTTGGGATCTAATCCACCTCTTCTTGGACATGAATTTGGGCCATATAATAATTATAACACCTAGACAACTCATATCCTTTATCCTTGAGCTCTTCCTCCCAACTAACAACTTCTTTATTCGCTCCTGAAGTCTAGTGACCTTGTTTTGCAACATTTTAGGTTGAGATCTTGTTAAAGTCCCTCTTTGAGATTCCAAAGCTTTATCCTTGTCCTTGAATAGAGTTGAGCTTCCTAGGATTCTATCATTGAACCTCCTATAATATATTTCAAACTATTTTCAAAAACCTTTTCCAAAAACATTTTCAGATAATCTTTCAAAAAATAATAACATTTTCCTGTAACATTTCAAACAATTTACAAAACAATTTCGAAAAATACTTTAATTATTTATGTATTATTGTTATGTTATTTACTAATATTTTGTTGAAGACGGCTTTTGAAGAAAAATCAAAGACGAATCCCCATCAAATTTTCCCGCTTCGTACTTTTCGTTCCTAGATGTACTCAAAAATACAAGTATAGAAAAAGCGTAGATAGATATCATATCTAATTGTTTATTTATACTTGGTTGATATTTGCTTATATGTGACAACACTTAGGACAAAATACATCTAGTTAAATAATTAACATTAAACATGTATGTCAAATATATGCATAGCTTGCATGTATAATCAGATTATCATATATGCTTTTGCAACTTGATTAATTGACTAGGATCGGTACGAACCTAATTAATTAAACTAGTTGTTCACTACATAAGCATGCCACTCTTTTTTTATAATAGGATAATTGTATGTTTTTCTTACATGTATATTATATTTAGTTACACTTTTAGGTCACTCCATTTGTAAGTTACTTACTTTAATCATTTCACTTTAAGTAAATACATGATTGGTATAAATTCACGATAATTAATCCTTTTTCTATGAATGATATTTAATATAATTAGCTTACATATAATTGTGTACAATAGGTTGCCTTCTTGTCAAATTTTCTCAAAGTCCGGAATATTTTACACATTGTACATCCATTATATTGATGTGAATACAATCGTTGTGATTGTTTGACTGATTTTTTTTGTTACCCATGCATTAATTAAAAGCTTCATTTACCATTCTTTTCAAGACTATTCCAATACAAATATTCTTTCACATATTCTATTCCAAAGTTGTTAATCCCGAGTCAACTTTCATGAATTTATTCTTAAATTCAATCCTCCATCCGAATATTTTTGTTTTGTCAAAATATAATCTTTTGTGTTTCATTAATTAAAAAACATACCTTCTTCAAAGCTTTCCACCTCTCTCACATATTTTGTCTCATTCCTGTGCATATTTAGTTACATATTTCATTTCAAGTTTTAAGCCTTACTATGGACATATATCATTCTTTACTCATCAAAATAATTCTTTCACCATCAAGTACACTATGATTATTTTCAAAAAATATTTTTTTTTACTCTTTGGTCAAATATTTTGGAGTAAGTTTCAATTGCCACATCAGCTGCTGTATAACATAAGGGGTAACATTAACAACATTTTCAGGTCAGTGCTGCAAAATATTTCTAGTCGTGTTTACTCTCAAAATCGGATAACAATTAAATTTATATGTGATTTTAAAGATATGCGATTTAACTTGATACAAAATGAGAAATCAGATTAAAATTGAAATTAATGGTAAAAGATAAATAAATGCAAACCACACAAGTTAAGCAGTTTTTCTCGAGCCAAAAAATATTGCAACCGGTGCCGGAACAGAGTGATGAGATAATAATAACTAGAAAGAACAATATATTGCTTCTGAATGTCAGTTACAATGTACTCTACAAATAATTAGACCCCCCTTTCTATAGTAAATGAGTCCTACTTTAGGTACAATTCTGTATAAGGTAAAAAATCTCATGATTTGCCAATTAATCGGTTTCATTGATATCTAACCAGTTACAGATATTTCGGCCTCCTGTTATTTTGATTTGATAATGTTTTCTCGAGCTAATTTGGAGTGAGGGTCAGTTCCAGGGTTACAGATTTGATAATCTTGAAGACGCATTTTCTAGCCTCGTGCTTAGGTTTGATGGAATCTAAGTTCAATCTTCATTTAATCTTTCATTCAAAATAGTTAGCTTTTGTACATAAATTAAAAGCTTTCAAGTGGATTCTTTTAATTAAAATTCATTTAATCAATTTACAAAATACTCCACTAATTATTACATATTCTTTACATTCTTGTTACATTCTCAAAGAAAATATGATTTTTATATATATTGTTCACACTATTTATATTTAATCTATTACATAAGATGTTTATATTTATCATGTGACACTCACGCTTAAGCAATTTTCTTATTTTGAATTACTTTCACATTCTTGTAAATATTAAAATAATTATTCTTTCAAACCTTCCCCCTCTTATTTGATCGAGTCTATCGGAACCATATTTTGTGGATATTGAGGGATGCTTAATACCTTCCCATTGAGATAACTTGAACCCTTACCTAGAATCTCAATGGTTTCGCATACCATAATTAAATATACATTATATAGTGTTAACATAGGTGTTCTAATATTCCTTAAATACTAGGTGGCTATAACATAGGTGTTCTAATATTCCTTAAATACTAGGTGGCTACTCTAAACTTCAATTAATCTTGTAGAGTACTCTAAGTTGTACATTGTTTTGACTTGTGCAAAATAGGGTGCAACAATGGGTAGTTGGGATCTATCCTTTGACTCAGGGTTTTGACCAAGTGGGCCCACGTTGACTTTTGATGACTTTTGAAGATTTGATTAAAGGTTGAAGCTTTATTGTTTGGAATTGATTCGAATGGCTTTGTTTGACGCTAGTGGGTTATATTTGACTAGATTCAGTCATTTGGTATTAGATTTGAACGGAAAGGTGGTTTGTTGTTGATTAAAGCTTGCGAGGTGGAGGTAAGTCATTTGTCTATCCTTGTAAGAGAGAGACGCATAGGTGATCTATTTTCTATATGTTACGTGATTTTGGAGCCATGTATATGCGAGGTGACGAGCGTATATGCGTAGCTAGGTTATGATATTGTATGGTAAAATTTAGCTTATGATTATGCCTTGTTTAAATTATGTGATTTGTTATCCATGTTTAGTTGTTTCTATGACTACATGATGATTCATAATTATTGCTTAGAAGCATGCTTAAGATAATAACTAGTGAAATTGAGCATAAATTATTATCTTACCATATTGAGTCGTAGTCATACATTTATCTTATTTGATTTATGATTGATAGATAAGTGGCTTAATTCATTCATGTTAAAGGTTATAAAAAGAATTATGAAATATGAACAATCGCTTGTTGAGCCGTTATGATAAATTAAATTACATGATTTGTCATAGCCATCTTTTAATTCTACGAATTTTATCCGCATATTTATTGTTATGTTCGGTGCCTCTCGATTATATTATTTCATATACATATGCATGAGTTGGAGAGTTAGATGTTATAAAAATATTGAGGAATTTGGCGCCAAGGACAATGTGAGCGGATATTAATTTTAATTGTTGATGATATTATGATCGAAATGGGTTGCACGTCGCAAAGATTGATCAATGATCATTAAATAAAATGATCAACGCTTGAATATGGATTTGTCCCTCACGAGTCAGGTGATTACCAATGTCACCTTGGACCCTCTGAGTGTAGGCACCGGAATTTGTGGTGCTTGGTTGGGCACGTTACTTATGTCAAACATATGAATTTTTATTGTGAGGTATTGAGAAAGGGATCCTGAGCATGCATATCTACATATCGTAGACTCAGGCGGCTGATTTATATAAATATTGATGACATGTATCATGTCTTGATACGAGGATTGAGTATTTGATTTGATTTTCTAATATCTATGAAGCATGCCTAAGTTTTCGTATGCACTGTGTATCTAGATTTCATATCTTATTTGATGATATTATATCTTATCATGTATCCGATTCATGCTTTATTTAATTATTGGACTGCTAGTAAGTATCGATGTTGACTCCTCGCCACTACTTCTTCGAGGCTAGACTAGATATTTATTGAGTACTGTGGTTTAGTACTCATACTATACTTCTGCACATTTTATCTAGGTCCTGAGACTGGTATTAGCAGCACCCTTGAGCTGAGTAGGAGTATTATTGAAGACTTTGTGGTGAGCTATTGTACTTGATCCGATGCGCATCACATGAAGCTCTCTTCCCTACCTATCTATTTTATGTTCACGTATTTCTTTTTCGGACAGTTGTATTTGTTCAGTTGACTCTAGTTACTTTTATTATATGCTCGTGATGTAGTGACACCGGGTTTTGAGCGTTTGTTATACAGTCTTTATACAGTCTCTGATTTTGTCCTTATGATATTGAATTGGCATTTATTTCACATTGTTATTTATATCATAAAACAGTTAAATGCCTAATAATTGAATTCTATAGTTGTTGTTGTAGTTTCAGTTGCCTAGCAAGCAGGTTAGAAACATGTATTATAAAGTCTAGTATAACATCTAATTTTTTGTTCTTCTTATCTTAACTTAGGAACATGTATTACGTAATTGGAAAAGAAGACTCATATTGTATGAAATGATGCTGGCGGTAGGATAAAAACCTACTCGCATTGAGTGTAAAATACATAGTAAACTCTGTTAACCATAAAAGACAAACTAAGCTCTATTAGAGTACTACTGATAAGTTCATAAAAAAATTAAAAAAAAGATAGAGTCAGTAACGTAAGTTAAAATGTTTTTAGGGTTGCCCTCAGTTCTTAGTTCTAGATTACGCCCAAGCTTTGTGTTAGGCTTTCTTCAATCCGTGTTTCATTAATTCCTTCGTTCTTCTTCTTCTTCTGGCGTTCTAGCTTATAAGGGGAGGTACAATTGGATGTCAGCCTATGCAGTCTGCATATGTTACATTGTTTATTTAGAACCAGTATATAGTTTGAAGCATTGACGGCATAGGAATTTTCAGATAACTTTGATCTAAATATTTTCCATTACTTTCCAATTTCAAGTTAGTTCAGCATGGCTTTTTCATTATTGTTTTTCTTTTTCAAACTTGTTGTCTATCGGAAACAGTTACACACTATCCTACTCATGCCCCACCTGTGAAAATACACCAAATATATTATTGTGGTCTAATTCCAAGTCAAACATGCTAGGGACATGGTTTCCGCAATGGGAATTAATCTAATTTTCACTTCAAGTAAAGAAATTTATGTAAATTGTAAATAGCTAAGAAATTTATGTAAAGTGCAAATAGCTTATATCCAGATTAAACAATGACAAAAGAAAAAAGCAAGTATTTTATACTGCTAACGATAGTTACAGCGGAAGTAATATCTTTTTCTAATAATAGTTCGTAATGATCAGTTACGGCATTTCAAATGTGGTTAGTCATGGCTCAAAAAATATCAATTTACTTGACGTTACCGTCTAGAAGATAACCAGAGAATACCACGACTATTAAGTATTTTTATATTATTAATTAAGATAATGTGTACAAAATATGATAGTTTGTCATAGTTAAGTACTTATAATTATAGTTAAAAGTTAAATAAAATGGTATGTGTCATTTGTTTATCGATCAGATATAAATATTCGGTGTAAATAAACTTTATCGTACATTTGACTACCCAAAACATGTAATCTAGTCTTCATAAAGAAGAAATACCCTACTCATCTCAATGCCGTGTAAAAGGTATTAATATTATCAACTAATCGTCTTCCATCAACTGAATAATCACCAAAATGAGAAGTTAAACATTTAATTTCTGACATCAACTGGAGCAGAGCTGCCCCTCGGTAAGTGAACTTTATGTAAAGTTGTAAACAATAGAAATGCTGAATTTGGATGTGTGTATATATATGTCACTTCGATTAGTTTCTCGATATATCCACTTGTATAGGATAAAATTGGTTCGTATTAAAATGTCGAATAATAGCGTGACATATGAAAGGGGAGACAGATGGAAAACAAATCGAGTGGGAACCAAGACCGGGAACAACAGCTGCAGTTGGCACCGAATAAACCTCAAGGGAAACACGATCAACGTGAACGGATCGAATATTTGTCACCAGATGACATTTAATGAAGAATATTGCCTAGTATTAAATAGGCAGTTATTGCACAAAATTTTGGTATTCATAGCCTGCCGTTAAATATTCATCAATGACCCCCTTTATTGTCATTTAAGAGGGGCTTGATCCTACGATCTTGTTTCCTAGGTATAGCTATAAATAGTAGTTTCAACAATCATTATAAGGACACGAAATCTCTGGCAAAACATAAGCTACATTCTATTCTCAAACTAAATAATACAACTTTACTTTCTGTTTTATATTGCTCTTATTTCTGTCCTCGAAAGCATCGCTGCCAGAGCCAAGCCTGCCATTTCCTTTGATTTTAACGCTAGTCTTATTTTTAATCTAATATATTTCTCATTTAGGATCAAATCATTTTGCTTGGCTATAAATCACGTAACAAATCCGATTGTACCGTTTTACGGGTAAACAGTTTGGCGCCCACCATGGGCTTAAACAGTTGCATAATTGAGTTGATCCTTGCATCTATTACTAACTCGTTTTATTCTTTGTTTCATAGCAAAAAAATCGAAAAATGGCAGCTAACGATGTCAACATTGCACATAACGTTGAGGTGCATGAAAATCTACCTCAACATGAGGATTCGACCAGTGACACCCTCAACGACAGGGACGTGGCAACTCCAGTTCATGGCGGAGAATATCCCCGACATGTGCAGGAACTAACTCCCGATGATGCGGAGGACGAACACATTGCGGAAACGGTAAGGATCTTGAGAGAGCAGCAAAAGCCATCATGGACCATATCTCAAGGCAGGACCAGGTCATGACAGAACTAAAGCAGGCATTATCAGGTGCATCCAACAACGCAAACGAAAGAGGCCCAATTCCTTCCGGCGCTCCTACAAATCAAGCGGCTCAAAGAGTTGACAATAACACCCCGATGGGTGAGGTCGACTTCAATGGAGCCGGGGGGACCGGTAGCGAATCCGGTAACAACAACAATAATGAACCCTTCAAAACCGAACTCATGAGATTCATAAGGGAAATGAACGAGAGGATGGACCAGAACACGAAGGAGTTTCACGCTCGAATGGATCAAATTTCGGGCTCACCACCAGTTTTGAAGGGCCTAAATTCAAAGAAGTAGACACAATTATCGTTTAAGCCGAGCACAACACTAGAATTGATTCCAAAATGTTTCAAGATGCCGAACATACCAAAGTACGATGGGACTTCAGATCCTCGGGAGCACATCACAACTTACACAATAGAGGTGAAAGGAAACGACTTGGCTCAACATGAGATTGAGTCGGTCCTGCTGAAAAAGTTCGGAGAAACCCTCATGAAAAGGGCCTTGACATGGTATTCTCTTTTACCCGAACATTTAATTGATTTTTTTGAAATGCTCGCAAATTCATTCACAAAGGCCCATGTCGAGGGTAAAAAGTTCCAAAACCGAAAGGTAGACATATTCAAGATGGCATAGGGTGAGTCTGAATTGCTGCGGTAGTTCGTGATCAGATTCCAGAAAGAAAGGATGTTGTTACCAGCCGTACCAGACGAATGGGCAGCTGAGGCATTCACTAAGGGTTTGAACTCGAGGAGCTCCGACACCTCTCGAAAGTTGAAGGAAAGCTTGCTTGAGTTCCAAGCGACCACATGGGCGGATGTCCATAACCGCTATGAATTGAAGATAAGGATAGAAGATGATCAGCTCGAATTCTCGACATCAACCAAAGGACGGTACCAAGACAAGAACGGGGATAAGTTCAAGGATAATTGATGCAAACCGGCAATCTTCTAAGGGCCGCTTTTTGCCTTATAAGAGATTCAACAGGCGTGGCAGTAAAGGGTTTCGGTCCTCGGATAGGTTCGCTCTTGAAAGAAGAACTGACTATGGCCGGAACAATAGATCATTGCGAGAGAAATAAGTGCAAAGGACCCGAGATCCCACATATCCCAGGTTATAAGATTACAATTTCAACATCAACATAGTGGAATTTGTATCGGCGATGAGGAATATCAAAGAAGCACATTTTCGAAGCCAATCAGATCCCATCCCACCCAGAGGGATCCCAACTTATGGTGCGAATATCAAGGTACTGAAGGTCATAGAACTGGGGACTACACGCATCTGCAGGAGGAGGTGGCAACATTGTTGAAGAACAATCATCTCAGGGAGTTCTTGAGCGACCGAGACAAGAACAATTATGACGCAGCTGGGACAACACAGAACCCTCGAAGATAGGGAAAGACCCTCTTCGGCTAACTATCAACATGATTTTCGGAGGGAATGAAATCAATGGTGTAACCTTCTCGGCGGCCAAGAAGACAAAATATTGATGACTCACAGCAAGAGACTTCGAGAAGTCGCCAAAGACAACATCATCTTCACGGGGGAAGACGCCGACAGACTTCTTCTGCCGCATAACGACGCCCTAGTAATTTCTCTTAATGTTCTAAATTTCAAGATTAAATGTGTTTTGGTTGACCCAGGAAGTTCAGCCAACATCATTCAATGGAGAGTACTGGAACAAGAAAAATTATCCGAGAAGTATCATTCCGGCAACAAAGCTCTTCATCGGGTTCAACTTGGCAAGTGTGACAACCAAAGAGGAGATCTTGCTGCCCACGAACGCCGAATGGGTTACAAAGACCACCTTATTTGAAGTGGTGTACGGCAACATGGTCTACAATATAATTCTCGGTAGACCATGGTTACATGAGATGAAGGTCATACCATCAACATATATCACCATCTACTGAAATTCCAAACCCTAGAGGGAATCAAGAATAAGAGGAGATCAACCGGCAGCAAGAAAAATGAATGCATTGTCAATTTCCAGCAGTAAAGGGAAGGAACCTGGAAAATAGCACTTACAGGAACCAAAGCTTGCTCCCGAGCCGAGTGAAGATGATAAAGGCGAGGAGTCGTCGGAATCCCACCAGGTAGCAAGATACTTTCAAGTACCGGAAGAGACATATGCGACCAAATCCACGGCAGAAGAAATCGAACAAGTGGCTTTGTTTGAGGAATTCTTGGAGAGAAAATTTCAGTTGGGAACATGACTCAATCCCGAGCTCAGATCAGAATTTATTAATTTCCTTAAAACTAACGTCTATTGTTTCGCATGGTCGCACTCGGATTTGACAGGTATTCCACTAGAGGTGGCCGTGCACAAGTTAAGCTTGGACCCAAGCGTCCCTCCGGTAAGGCAAAAGAAATGCCTGATAGCCAATGTCAGAAACAAGTTTGTTAAGGAAGAGATAAGTCGATTACTTGACATTGGTTCAATCCGGGAGGTAAAGTATCCCAAATGGCTAGCTAATGTAGTTGTAGTTCCGAAAAAGAATAACAGGTTTCGAATGTGCGTAGATTATAAAACTTAAATAAGGCATGCCCTAGAGACTCGTTCCTAATGCCAAACATTGATCAAATGATTGATGGAAAAGGCCGGGCATGAGTTAATGAGTTTCCTCGATTCCTATTCTGGGTACAATAAAATTAAGATGAACCCGGAGGATTAGGAAAAAACATCGTTCATAACAAACTTTGGCACATATTATTATAATGTGATGCCCTTCGGGCTTCAAACCCCGAAGTCACCTATCAGAGGTTTGTGAACAAGATGTTCGAGAAACAAATAGGTAAAACAATGAAAGTATAATAGATGATATGTTGGTCAAGTCTTTGAATGTAGGTGATCATTTAAAACACCTCCAGGAAACCTTTGGTATCCTGAGGAAGCACAACATGAAGCTCAACCCGAAAAAATGCGCGTTCGGGGTTGGCTCCAGTAAGTTCTTGGGTTTCTTGGTTTCTCAAAGGGGGATCGAGGTAAATCCCGATAAGATCAAAGCCATCAAGGACATCCCTAACCAGCTGACAAGCGTAAAAGAAGTCCAAAGGTTAATCCGAAGATTGGCCGCTCTAAGCAGGTTCATCTTACGATCCTCAAAAAAATGTCACCACTTCTGTTACAACCCCTAAAATTTGTTCATTTAATGATGCTAAAGGGGGAGTTACGTAAAAAGAACCAAGAACCCGGGAAAAGGCTTAAAATTTCGAAGGAAACAAAAGTAGCAAAATGCGGTCAAAATGCGAACCGCATAACACATATGCGACCGCAGAATTGACAGGTTCCATTGCAGAATGGAACAGAACCCTGGGCTGAGGAATTGTCGAAAATGCGACCTAAAATGCGATCGCATTTCAGAGTGAGGCAGAACACTGGGCCAAACTAATGTCCAAAATGCGACCAGAAATGCGAACCGCATTTCTAGCCCTTCTGCGTCGCATAGTGTGACAGATTTTTGAGGTGAGATCTGCGACCGAAATGCGAACGGCATACCCTGTCTGCGACGGGTATGCGATCGTATTTCTGACCTTTTTTCAGGTCCGAGAATTTCTTACACCTAGACCTATAAAAGGGACCCCAAACCCGTCCTTTCCTCATTTTTTTGATTCCCAGCAAGAGTGAAAAGCCCCAAAGACTTCTCTCAAGACCTAGCATCAAAGCCACCAAATTCCCCTCTTCCAAACCCTCGGTTGAAGGTTGACGGAAGTAAACAAAGGAATTGAAGAACATAGAGGGACAATAGCTGAATCCCTGCTCCTTCTACAGACCCACATTGAAGCCAAAGACCTAGAAATTGAGAAATAGAAGAAGAAGGTTGAATAATTCACATGCAAGGTAAGTTACTACTCTCTTTCATGTGGTTTTCCCTTAAACATCCATGATAGGTGGTTGCATGTCCGTAAGAACTTATGATAGCATGTCAAAAGCCATGAAATCAAAATAGGTGGGGTTAAACGAAATGGGTCATGCTTTATATGGGTTGTAAATAGGTTGCATGTGCTATAAATGCATATTGATGGGGTTTAGGGGATAAAGGGTGAAAAGAATC
>MCJB01004191.1:127367-172637 GCA_002018475.1 Nicotiana obtusifolia
GTTGTTTTATATACCGAGCCGTTCTGTAAGTCGGCCGGGCAGGCACCTAGTGTGCGACTATATATAGAAGTATATGTGTACTACACCGGGCCGAGCTAAAGTCGGACGCGCAGCTATACACCGAGCCGTTCTATATGTCGGCCGGGTAGGCACCCATTGTGCATTTATACAAACACCAGGCCGAACTAGATTCGAATGGGCAGTCACCACTGATCAGTTGGGAAGATAACGATAAGGCCCACCGAGGCATATGTTATGATCACCGAACCTAATAATGGCCGGGTAGTTGTGACCGAGCCTAATGATGGCCGGGTAGTTATGACCGAGTCCAGAAATGGCTGGGTTTGATTATGAGCCTACAGAGGCATGTGTATTTGATTACGATCCCACAGGGGAGTATGAAATTGTTTAAAGTAGCGACTAAGTGATTGTATGTGATTGTATGTGATTGCACGTGGTAAAGTTCATGTAATCGATTTCGGTAGTAGTAAATGTATATGAAATCGGCAGGCCCATAGAGGCATATGTATAAGATGTGGAAAATGATAATGTACACGAGTATGAATATGATAATGTTAGAAAGGTTACACGAAAACGCATAAGTCTCACCAATATGCTATTGTTAGCCGCCCTTAGAGGCATACAGATGGTACAGGTTATGTATTTCTTATCCTAATGTTTATACTATTGCTCTGACATTACGTTTCCTGTATTACATACTCAGTACATTATCCGTACTGATGTCCATTCTATGTGGACGCTGCATGTCGTGCTGCAGGTCCTGATAGACTGACAGAGGGAGCTCATCCACCACAGTAAGCTATTCAGTACGCAGATACTAGCAAGACTCATCCTTCGGTTTGCTACATTTTGGTATGCACTTGTATAGATATTTTGGGCATGTCGGGGCCCTGTTCCGACGTAGGTTGTATTTTGTATATTTCCATAGAGGCTCAATAGACAAATGTCAGTATGTGTATAGACAAGTGTTGGGCTATGCGCAGTTGGATTGCCTTGTTGGCAAACGCATGTACCATGTTATATGGTTTTGTATTGTAGCCTAGTTGGCCACGTTGTGTATAAACGTATGCCTATGATATAGTACGGTATCACAGAAGGTTATTGTTATTATTATTACTATTCTTATATTATCACTTGCCATCCACGTGAGCACGACACACCTTATAAGTAATAAGGGAAGTCAGGTGAAGGGTTCGCCGGCACTCTGCAAGCAGGTCCGGTGCCCGTGTCGCGGGCCCGCCGGGCGGGGCGTGACAACTTCTTCTCACTTCTGAAGAAGAAGAACAATTTTGAATGGACTCTAGAATGTCAATAGACCTTAAAAGACCTAAAATGTTATTTATCAAGCGCCTGCTACTATCAAAACCGGGGGAATGTGAAGAATTTCTAATATACCTAGCGGTCTCGGAAGTAGCGGGAAGTGTCATTCAAGTTCGGGAGGATGAAAGTACGCAATTTCCTATCCATTATGTTAGTAAAACTTTGTCGGGAGCGGAGACTCGTTATCCGCACCTTAAAAAGTTGGCCTTGGCTCTCGTAGTCGCCTCTCGAAAGCTTAGGCCCTATTTTCAGTGCCATCTGATAGCCGTTGTGACAACCTTTTCCTTGCTGAATAAACCTGAGTTGTCACGTCGGTTAGCTAAATGGGTAGTTGAAATTAGCATTTGATATTGAGTACAAGCCTAGGACTGCGATCAAATTACAAGTTTTGGCCAACTTTGTGGCCGATTTCAATCCTGAGTTATTACCTATGGCGGCTAAAGAAGCAGTGATGGTGTCAAAAACGACATCAAGAGTTTGGACCTTGTTCACGGATAGAGCTTCCAATGTGAACGGGTCCAGGATCGGGTGGTCCTAATCACGCCTTCGGGGTAAACCCTGAGGTAGTCCATAAAAACTGTTATGTTGAATAACAATAGAGCTGAGTATGAGGCTTTGATTGTAGGACTCAAACTGGACCGGGACTTGGCTTCGAGGTCATCGAAATCAAGTGTGATTCTCAGCTGGTAGTAAACCAAGTATAGGAGATTTTTGACACAAAGGAGGAACGCATGCAACAATATGTGAATAAGTTTCAAACTTTTCTTGCACGATTCAGGGAGTGGTCGAACACACACATCCCGAGAGAAGAGAACGTAGAAGTAGATGCATTGGCAAATTTGGGGTCGTCCATGGAGATGAAAGGATCTGATTCCGGTACTGTCGGTCAACTTATGCATTTGGTACTGGATGTCGACGGCTATTGTAAAGTAAATACAACCAGCCTAGTCTGGGACTGGAGGAATAAGTTCATATCTTTGGCATGGCAAGTTGCCCGAAGATCCGAAGGTGTCCCGGGCACAACACATTAAAGCGGCTCTCTACAGCTTCTTGGGTGGACAATTATATAGAAGGTCTTTCCAAGGCCCGTTGGCCCGATGTTTAGGAACCATGAAGGCGGACTACGTAATGAGAGAGGTCCGTGAAGGGATTTGAGAAAACCATTCCGCCGCAGATTCGTTGGTGCTAAAGTTGATTAGGACAGGATACTATTGGCCCCGGATGGAGCAAGACGCAAAGGCATTCATTCAGAAATGCAACAAGTGTCAGCGTCATGCACAACTGGTACACCAACCGGCGGAGCTCTTGTATTCGGTACTGTCCCCATGACCATTCATGAAATGGGGGATGGATACAGTTGGGTCGTTGCCACCGGGTCCTGAAAAGGTGAGATTCTTTTTAATTTTAACTGATTACTTCACTAAATGGGTTGAAGGAGGTCCGTACCAAAAGATCGGTGAGCGCGAAGTGATCGACTTCCTATGGGAAAATATAATTTGCCGGTTCAGAATACCGAAGGAGATTGCCTATAATAACGGATCACGATTCATAGGCTCCGAAGTCACAAAATTTCCTGAAGACCTAAAAATCAAAAGGATTACACCTCAAATACCATCCGAGCGCTAATGGGCAGGCAAAATCAACCAATAAGGTGATTATTCAAAACCTCAAAAACAGGTTAGAAACAGCTAAAGGCAAGTGGCTCGAAGAGTTATCGGTCGTGCTATGGGCATACGGACGACGACAAAATCAAGCATGGAAGAGACAACTTTCTCTCTCATACACGGTGCAGAAGCTCTGATCCCGGTGGAAGTAGGAGAACCAACCTTACAATTCTTCTTAACAGACGAAGAAGCAAATAATGAGGCATTGCTAGTAAAGCTAGAACTGCTCGATGAATGCAGGGACTAGGCACGTGTGAGGATGGTGGCTCAGAAACAAGGGATGGAAAGATACTAGACCCGGAGGGCCAATCTCTGCTACTTTAAAGTTGGAGACTTGGTTTTGAGGAAAGGGACTTAGAACGCTCTAGAAATCAATGCTGGAAAGCTAGGTCCAACGTGGGAATACCCCTACTGGGTTTTAGCTGTCATCGGTAAAGAATCATACGAGCTGGAGAATCAAGATGGAGTCAAATTGCTAAGCAACTGGACACGTGACTCACCTTAAAATTTATTACTGCTGGTGGATCCTACCTATACTGAAAGTATGTGCTGCACTCTTTTTTCCTTCGACTAGTTTTGTCCCAATCGGGTTTTTCTGGCAAGGTTTTTAATGAGGCAGCAACGGAAAACATACTACGAAAGGAGCATCATCGGCAAAGTTAAGACTTTTTAAATTTCAAGGCATTGAAATAGCAAACTACTGCAGGATGGATAAATAGTCTTTGGCTCGATTGCAAATTCCTAATGGGAAGTAAAGCTTTCCATCAGGGCAAAGGCTATTCAACCGTTCACAAGTGCTTTACCTAGCAGACCAAGACTTCTAGTGTTCCAATTCGCATACTTTGCATTTGAACACTCTGTGTGTGGGCGGGGGGGATAGTATGAGAATACGACAACATGATTGCCACAAAAATCGAAACTACGAGACCTCGGAACAATAATGTCTCATCATGCCTGGGGACTACACAATAAGTTGTACAAGTTAGCTACATGTATTAGCAAATTTTTTTTTAGCAATCGAATGCTTATGTACTTCTAAAGATGGAAGGAATAATAAAGTCCTTTTACTTTTATCTTGTTTCTTGTCCAAACGATGAGTTTAATAAAAAACTTTAAATACTTGTGCCGGAAGCAGTAATCTAGATATTAGCCTTCCGGAAGCAGTAATTTAAACTTTAAATTTTTTTTAGCAATCGAATGCTTATGTACTTCTAAAGCAGTTTGCCTCTTCAATTTGGAGTTCAAGGCTGCCTCCAAGTTATTTACTCACTCCACGAAGGCAGACTCGCGCTCGGTAGTAGCAAGAGTAGCATCTTGAGACTCAGTCCACCTAGCTTTAGTATCTTGAAGTTGTACATGCAGCCGAGTGGCTTCTTGACTATGGGCCATCACCTCATGCTCACTCTATTGCAACCGGGCCTCAAGCTCGGCTGCTTCAGCAGCCTTTACCTCTAGCACCAGGAGGCGCGGAGCGAGTTGATTCCTCTCAGCCAACAACTAATCTCGCTCGGACATAAGTCCTTCTTTATCAAGGATCAATCTCTGAAGGCCTTCGGAAGTAAGGAACTTGGCCTGTAAAAAGGTATGTTGAAGTTAGAAATTTTGTCACAGCAGATGAGTAAAAAACAAGCAGTAAGAGAGCAAATACGATACCGCTGCCTTGTTATGCATGTCGTTATTCAACATACACTCCCCTGAAAGGGAGTGTACTTTCTTCTTATCCTTCTTTGAAGCCAGCGGTTTCAGATAATTGGCAAGTTCCAGCGGCTTGGACAGCAAATGGCACTCCTTCGAGACCGAGAGAGTGACACTCTTCCTCCCCGGGGATATGGGGAGTGCTGATTATTGGTTGCTCACTAACCAAAGGCAAAAGAGGCGTGGTTCCCGAACTCCTTTGACCAGGAACAGCAATGAGGACAAGATAGCAGGAGTTGGCATTTTCTACCAGATGCAACTCGCCCCACAATGCTTGGGCCTTTTCATCGGTCAGTTCTAAAAGCTCTCCCGGTTGAGCATTCGGTTGAACTGATGAAGATCATTGTCTCCGTTGAAGGGATGCCTCTTCATCACTAGTTTCCCCATCATCTTCAATGACTACTACGGCCACGGCTGGCTCAGGTGTGGCCTTCTTTACTTCCTTAATTTTATCCCCAGCCGAGGAAGGGCACCGCCTTTTTGGTCGCTTTTTATCTGGCCGGGGACTTCGAGAGGAAGTGCCCCCACCGGAAGCAGACAAGGGAACCGCTCCAACTGAGAGCCTCTTGCAATAACCTCATAGCCTCCGTAGGGTCGGCCAAAACCTCGACTTCGGGGCAGATAACAGAACCTTGTGGGAGTCCTGAATCAAATGAAAAGGTATGGTTAGCAAGTTTTCTTATGTGCATACATAGGTGGAAAGTAGAAAGAAGTAGTTTACCGTGGTTCTTGGCCTTCTACCCATATTTGGGGGCGATCTCCTTCCACCGACAGGTCTCTGGTGTAGTAATATCTAAAATCTTCTGAACCTATTGGTCCAAGACTTCAACCCTTGGTGGTGTCCATCAAGCAGCTGAAATATCCTTAAACAAAAAGGTTAGCAATGACAAGGAACAATCATTTTATGGAGAAAGAGATAGATTACAAACATACGTGAACGACTTCATGATTCGGGAAAAGATAGAATTGTGGCCGAGATGATATCCCTAGTAGCAATAATGACAAACTGCTCCATCCACTTACGGTCATTGTCATCATCCATGATGGTAAGCAGAGCATGGTGGCCATGCCTACTGAAATTTATTACTCCCCCTTGGAAGATTTTGGGGGAGTAGAGGTTCATCATATGTGCCAGGGTTAGGGTTTTCCCCATCTCCGTGCACAGCCGCAGACAAGCCACCGTTCTTCACACAAAAGGGCCTACTTGCGGCAAGCAGACCTGGTACCGGTGGCATAATTCCAAAATCACGGGGTCAAGTTCCCTGCTCCAAAAAAACAGACCCAAAGTGAAGGGGTACGTATAGACATACGCAAAACCCTTCTTGGTGAAGGTAACCTGCTCCATGTGGTCATGAGCAATAATGTTTAGGTCATGGCAGTTAAGATCATCCTTCACAGTAGGAATGGTGGAAGGAGAATAGAAGAGGCATACCTGCTAACAGCCCAAGTTTGAGGATTCGCAGAAGGAAACTTCTCTTGGAAGTCGTTAACGGTGCTCAAGTGTTTGGGTATGATGGTGCTCCCCGTAGAAGGATCAACATCAACATCAACCTCTTTATCTTTGCTTCTCTTCAGGCCTCCACCGAACAGAAGACTAGAGTTCTCAAAAGATTCAGTAAAGGAAGCCATAATAGCAAGAAGGCAACAAAGTTTTGAAGAAAATCGAAAAGAGATGAAAGCAGAAGAAGGTTAAGTACAGAGAGGGCAAGAAACGTATGAAAATTTTGGAAGTAAAAGAGGTAAAATGATGAGTATAAGTATAGATATAGATGGCAAAAATCGTGATCATGATTACCTCGAGAACTAGCAAAAATATTGCTAAATCGTGGGGCAACACGTGTTCGGGATATTAAATGCGAGCAGATGTGCGTCCTATCAAGTGTCAGAGAGTGTTCAGAAGGCTTTAGAAGAATTTTCCACCAAGAAAGGAATCTTCACCAACTTCCCGATGACACAAAGATATGTCACCGGAAAGCAGGGGGACTATTTGTATAATATAAATTTGGTTCGTATTAAATGATCGAATGATAGCGTGACACGTGGAATCAGTGACAGATGAAAGACAAATCGATTGAGAACCAAGATCGAGAACAACAGCTGCAGTTGGCACCGGATAAACCCCGAGAGAAACACGATCAACGTGAGTGAGTTGAATGTTTGTCACCAGATGGCATTTAATCCTTCCAAACACCGCACAACAAAATTAAAAAAAAATGAAAAAGAAAAACGATCAGAGAAAAGAACGACCAGCAAGCACAGTTTGAATCATACCAAGGACAAAGATCTATTTAAAAATCTCCATATTACCTGAAATCTTCTTCGTTGGTACGTGTAATGATCTACTCGACTCCTAGCTTTGCTGTGTTTTCTTTAATTTTGATTCTGTAAATTTTTTTTTTCGATTTTGTGCCTATCATGATGCTTGGGTGTTTTTGGGTGATGGGTAGAGAAATCTAGGGTTGCCATTTATGGGGGGATGAACAAAATTGTAAAATAAAAGGCATTTGCGGCCCACAAAATCAAAATATGGTCTGCATTTTGGCCGCATCCCTAAAACCCTAGGCACCTGAAGAAGATGATAAATGCGGTGCCTTTGCGATCGCATAACTGCTATGCGAACCGTAAAGGCACAGCAAACGGGGGCAGAACATCCTGTTAACACCAGAACATCTGCGTAGGGTTTGCGATCTCATATCTCACTTTGCGGTGGATTTGCGATCGCATTTGTTTTTTGCTTATTTGTCTGTGTACGAGTACTTTCTGCAATGGTTATGCGATTTGCATAGTGGTTATGCGATCACATATCCCGCCGCAGAATAAAGTCCAGCATTGCACACCTATGAATGCGACCAGTTTTGGATCGCATAGTGGTTATGCGACTGCAAACCATGCCGCACTCATTTAACTCTTTGTTGATTCTTTCTGTTTTCTTTTCTCTATTGCTTACAATGTCGCTTACATTTTACCCATATACAGATCTGGCACCTAACAAGCATCTGGCAAGGAAAAGGCCATCATCCGGTCGTAACACGTCGCAGCCAAAACGTGTACGAACGGAACCAACTTTGCCAAGCACCTCCCAGTATTACGAGTAGGACCTCTTGCCCGAAGTCAATCTACTGGCTGAGGCTAGAAGGAAGCATGGAGATGACTTTCATCTCCGATTCAGGGTCGAAGGCTCAAGGACACTGTTTAGGGAGGGGCTAACCAAAAGAAAAATCTTGGGGGAGAAGCAGTTGAGCATAAATGGACTCTAAGAATAGTACCCCCCATATTCTTGACAACATAAAAGCGAGAAAATGGGAGTGCTTCACTGAGGCACCCAAGGAATTCAACGAGTCATTGGTCCGTGAGTTCTATGCATCCTACGGTGCTTCGAGAACGACGCACCACAAACGTAACAAAGTATTCACTGGCATCGTACTGGTTCGGGGAAAGAATGTGTTCTGCAACAGTGAAGAAATTAATGAAATATACTTCCTCGATTGGCAATCAGGCACAACCGAGTACGATGCCAAGTACTCCAACAGAGAGAATGAACGTGGGTGGATAGCGTCCATTATTGCAAAGGGGACTCCTGCTTGGATAAATCCTGGAAAGAAGATTTATAAAGAGGATTTCACAAGGGAGGGTTGATTTTGGCTGAGCTTTGTCACCTCCCGTTTGATACCGTCCAAAAACAAAACGGATATAAGCATTGAGAAAGCCCTTCTCATTGCGTGCATTATGGCCGGTATCAAAATCGATGTGGGGAATCTAATCTTCCAGGACATTGGTATCCGGGCAACGCAGCGTGCCACATCACTTCCATTTCCGAGTTTGATCACAGCCCTTTGCAAAGCTGTGAACGTGCCTCTCATGCCACAATCTGACAAAACCAGAAAGGAAACGAGGGATATAGATATCACTCATATCAGTGATTCTGCTGCCCCAACAGCAACCCCACTCCAAGACCTTGACTCCCAGAATCCCATACCTCCCCAAGATCCAGAGGCCTCCACTTCTGCTGCAGAGCCTGCCTCCCAGTCCACCACTAGCCAACCTTCGTCGACACTGCCAGCCTATCAAGACTTGGTCTCGTTGCACAGCATGCCAATGCCAAGGTGGACCAACTCTTGAAAACCCTGCCAAACCTTATCAAACAAGCCCTGACTCCAATACAGACGTCAGTGACAGCTCTCCAACAACAACAAACATTGTTTGGGGATCGCTTGCACAAGCTCGAGTTCAGGGTTGAACAGATCGAGAGAGGTGAGGTTAAGGGTTTAGCCCAGCTAAGGGAGGAGGTGAAATCTATGAAGACCGAACTCCAGAAAATGCAAAATTTGGAGTTCGACCTATCATCCGTCCTCCCCAAAGAGGGTGACCAAGGTGCAAACATGGCTGCACCAGACCTAGGTTTAGACTTCACAGCTCTGATGGCAGACATTGCACCTCAGTCTGCCAGAATGTCTCAACCTCCAGCTCCTCCAGTACATGTTGATATTGATGAAGAGGAGACATCTGGACATTCATCAGAGCTTGAAGGTGAAGAGGCAGAGGATGACGACTCATGGTCCGACGAGGATGAAGGCCCTCAGGAGAAGGGCAAACAGATTGCTGCTCCCACAATGGAGGATGAGGAGCACGCAAACATTCAGCGGGCCATACAACACTCGCTAGTAAATGTGGCCGCCCATGCAGATCCATCAGCCACTCAGCCATCAGTGGGCGAGACTAGCAGCTCAGCAGCCCCACCACCAGCTCCCGTCCAGTCCAACATCCCTCCTTCAGCTGCAGAGGGTCCACCGGCTACTGATTCCCATAGCGCTAGTGCGCCCCAGGGATCGCCTTGAACTCTACTTTATTTTCTTATGCATTGGGGATGATGCATGATTTCGGTTGGGGGTGGTAGCCTATCGGTATATGTGATCTGTATTATTGTATTTTGTCTGCGACATTAGTAACTGTAAAATATATACTAGCGCTTCATGATTTTTGTATATATGTTGTCTTTAATTAGTAGAATGTTTTTCATCTTTAGTAATTAGAAATAAAATTTCCCTTGTTTTTTCTTTGCCGGGTTCTTTTCAAGGGTGTAATAGTAGAACCAGGAAAGGAAAGTGAAACAAGTTGACCGGTATGGTGTAATTGTCTAGTATCAAGCATGTGTGTATGTATAGAGATTGTACCCTCTCAACAGATCAACTGTGTGAACTTGAGGCTCACTCTGTGACTCTATGTCTGCCTAGAGTTATGTATTTATATATGATGAAAGCCTTGAATTGCCAAATGTTAACTCTAAGGCTTTAAACTATGTTAACCAAACAGTTTGTGTGCCATGTGTGTGAGCTCTTTGTATAAATAGTTCTTGTGTTTGCTTCAGCCATCTAGAACCTGCCCGGTTGGTTTTTCGACTCCTATTATAGTTACACTTAGTTGGAGAGATGATCTCAGGCATTCTTTGTGTTATTGGTGAAACCTCTTTAGCCTTTAAAGCCTACCTGTGCATAAATAATATCACTAGTACCTTATTCGAGCCTTTAACCTTTTCTTTGGCCTCCTCATTACAAACCTTCCCTTTTGTAAAATAATTACCCCTTTTGAACATGTTCCTCCTTGAACATTAAGAATGAGGCTAAAAGCCTAAGTTGGGGGTGTGGGTCAAAATGGAAATGGGTAAGGTTATACAGTGAGGGTAAGAGCTTATACCTCAAAGTGCTAATATGAATTTATGAAAACTCCAGAAAAAAAAAGAGAAAAAGAAAAGAAAAAGAAAAGAAAAAGAAAAGAAAAAGAAAAGAAAGATAGTTATATGTGTGTATTTATAATGATGGAGCTTTGAAGGAAATTAGAGAGGTATTTAAGGTGGTTCTATATTGGGAACTCGATGCCAATGAGGCTATGGGGTTTGAAAAGAGACAAAGTGTAAAAAAAAAAAAGGAAAATGTGATTAGTGTCAAGGAGGATGTAGTCACTTATATCTAAATCTGTATCCTACCCTTCCTTAAACCTACATTACAAGGTTAAAAAGTCCTTATGTGATCTCCAACCGAGCGTTCTTAGAAATAGGCGACAAATTAAAATAAGGGCAAGCCTATGGTATGGTATGTGGTGGCACTTGAAATTCTTTAGTGAGAGTGAGTGTATTTGCAATTTAGTCCTATTGTGTTGTTATTATAAATATTGTGAGTTTGGGACTTTCTTTCTAGTGAGGGCACATGAACTGCGAGGTTGAACAGAAGTTGAGTTCTGAGTAAAACATAAGTGCACTTAGTTGAGGGTAGCGTTTAGTCACTTTGTTTGAGGCTCAAAGTTCACAAGGTGATTGGTTTTCCTTGAATATACTGATGATTAGGGAGGGTAAAGCATTCGAAGAGGCATGCTTGAAACACTAGCAACAAACACTGTCCATAGTCATTATTGTTTCACGTTTTTTAAATGGAGTCTAGAATAGGATAGTGTCATTTTAATTGCTTGAGGACAAGCAAGAGTTTATGTTGGGGGTGTTGATGTGCCGGAGGATTTCGGCACATTTTGATACTACTTACTTAGATTTTAACTCGTTTTACATGCAAATTCCCTCGGTACTTATGTAATTTTACTGTTTTTGCAGTACATGAAGTGTAGGGACCTAAAAGCATGGAAAAGAGCTCAAAACGCCAACTAAAGACAAGAAAAGAGTAGAAAATCATCGCAGAGGTGAAAATGCTATCGCAAACATCACATGCGAGCCGCATACTTCACGTCAAAATCGCAAACCAAGACAGACTTCAGGGCAAACTTTCATGTCAAGGATGCGATCGCATAATTGTTATGCGAGCCGCATAAGTGCATATGGAGATCGCAGATACAAGCAGAGTTTTGGGTGAAGTTCAGAGTCAGAAGTGCGATCACATATGCGATCGCATAACTGGTATGCGAACCACAGAATCAACCGCAAATCAAGTATGAAGTCTACTGTATGATGGAATTGCGATGTGAAATGCGGCCGCATTTCTTGAATGCGGACCGCATATCATGAATGTTATGAAGGCAAAACCCAGGGGTGAAAGATGCGACAGGCGTGTAAGAATTGCGGACCACATTTCTGTTATGCGACAGCAATGCGGTCGCATTTTGACTTCAGGGGTAAATAGGTCCGAATTTCGCCTCTATTTTTGGGCCTCTATAAATAGGTCTATTAGGGTTTTGTGGGGAGAATCTTGTCAGAATTTAGAGAAGAAAGTACAAGGCTTGAATTATTTGATATCTTGGAAGCTTTTGGATCAATTATCTTCTACTTTGTAAGCGTTATGACAATTATTATTCTTTTAATTTCAGTTTTTAGCATGAGTAGCTATTCCAAACACTAAGGTTGTGAACCCTAAATGGGTATGATGTTATTGGGTGTTTGATATTGAATATATTTTCAACGGTTGATTGATATTTGTTTACTTCTCATTCTTTAAACAATTGTTGGTGGTTGCAAACATTAACAAACGCTATTGAATTCCTTCTTTGCTTGGGAAAGCGGGTTAGAATTTGGTAGAAGTAAATAACAAAGACTCAAGGCTTTAAACCTTGTTTAATAAAATCGCTTAGGAATAAGTGGGTTTTAATTTGGCAGAAATTGATTGTTCTTAATCATAACTCTTTTGTATTTAGGAAAATCATAAAGAGGAAATATTACCCAACTATTGGAAAATATTGGGTAGTCTATTAGACATCAATAGCATATCAAAAGATTCTTCCGTTGGAAATATATCACATTGACATCGATAGCATCATACTTCATAAAGGGGGCTACAACCTTGGTTTCCTTAATCATATTATTCATATTCGTAATATTGCAATTAGTCTTAATTTAAACTTAAATTCAGTTCATACTTCAGTTACGATGACCTGATAGAATTACGACTGTAGTTGAGTACTACGCTAATCAAGTAAATGTTTCACACCTATTCCCTGTGGGATTCGACCCCAACCTTGTTGGGACCGCTTATACTATTTATTAAGGTGTAATTTGAGCGTATCACTCTTCAAGCTTATTCTTTTAAGTTCAAGATTTTGTTCAAACACTTTGAGTTAGCATGCATTTTTTAGGTACAATACTTTTTTCATAGTATTGAATTTACACTAAAAACCAATTTTTTTAATGGCCCTTTTATTCTTTCACATACTACATATTATTACATATATATTTTGTCAAATATTTTACTATTCATTATCTAGAATTCACTTTACATTCAGCTGTCACGACCAAAAATCTAACTAGTTGTGATGGCACCTTACCCAACCCATTAGGTAAGCCAGCTAACACTAAACCAGTTCAAATGATATATAATAAGAGAAGAAATGATTATACAACTGAGCTATTATACAAAGAATTTTCCAATGACTAATAGTACAAGTCATGAGCCACCAAGACTTAGATTTTTACAAAACTAAATTGAAATAATTACAACATCTGTTTGACATGTAAATGAACAAAATCCGAGTCTAATGCTACCAAGGACAAGTGATAGCCATAACTGGAATGCATTTACATCTTCAATATCAGCCCTCGCCGTACACAACAGCATCAACCGAAAGATCTGCACGCAAAGTGCAGAAGTGTAGTATGAGTACAACCGACCCCATGTACTCAAAAGGTATCCTAACTAACCTCGGCGAGATAAAAGAAGCAAGAATTATAGATGATACTCACTAACACCTGTGCAGTTCAATATTCCAACAAGTATTGAACATGTATATGATCAAATCAGGAACAATCTCTGGTAAAACCCCCCTTTTCTTTTTATACTCACAATTCCTAGTTTTTAAAATGTGCTGCTCAGACAACAATGCAACATATAAGGAAGATATGTAAGTAAACAGGTAATCAGTCAAGGGATTTGCATGTAAGATTAAATGCAATAACCAAATATCAGCATGTTGCGGGGCACAACCTGATCCAATAACGGTAACCAGCTCTCCCAGAGCTCACATCAATATCAACCGGACGGACAACTCACGTTCTGCACGGACAACTCACATGCAATAGTATCAATATCAATCGCGCGAATAACTCACGTGCTATAGTGTCAGTATCTGGATCCGCACGGACAACTCACGTGCTGCACGGACAACTCACGTGCTATAGTATCAATATCTAGATCTGTACGGAGAACTCACGTGCTGCACGGAGAACTCACGTGCTATAGTATTAATATCTGGATCTGCACACACAACTCACGTGTAATAGTATCAATATCTGGATCCGCATGGACAATTCACGTGCTATAGTATCAATATCTGGATCCGCACGGACAACTTATGTGCTGCACGGAGAACTCAGATGCTATAGTATCAATATCTGAATCCGCACGGACAACTCACATGCTGCACAGACAACTCACGTGCAAATATCACAACCCGCCCGACATAGTCACATGCATCAAGTCCAATCATATCACACAAAAGCAAATATACAAGAACACATGTATATGATGGATAAAATATCAGATTTCATGCTCCTGGATTGGTATCATGACATGCTAAAGTGTAGGCATGTGCAATGTGTGCTATCATAGCTCAAATCGACAATTTAACACAGAATTAGCAATTACCAAGTTTTTATTCAGGGATTTAGCCTCTTCGTAACCTCAAAGATGGCTCAAATAGTTCACAACAATGATACAATTATGAGATAAATTGTAGCTTAAAGCTTAACAGTCAATTCTAGGCATATCATAGCCGAAGCACTACCCCAATCATGGATAATACCCGGGTGCTCGCACATGGGTTCAAACCCCACACACATGCGCACCCATAGCAGGTAGATATCACAAATAATTCAGCAACTAGTGCCTCAACCAAGTTTAGATAGGATTCTTACATCAAACAAGCCAAGTCCAATTTCGAGCAAGCCATACAATACTCTAGTAATGCCATCCCGTGCATACCGGCCTCCGAACGGCTCAAAACTAGCCAAAAACAATTCAAATACATCAAATAATGCCTAAGGAAACACTTCCAAATGATAAAGGTTGAACATTTAATCAAAAGCCCAAAGTCAACCAAAAAGTCAAATCCGGGCCCGCACCTCGGAGCCCGTCAAAACTTATCAATTCCGCAACCCATTCGATTAGACAAAAAAATCACTCATGAAACTTTAGACAAAATCCCCCAATTTCTCTCTTGACCCTCAATCAAATGCCAAAAACGAAGATAGATTCAGGATATAAAATCAAAATTGAGTAAGAACACTTACCCCAATCCACATGGTAAAAATTGCCTAAAAAATTGGTTCAATACGTGCTTCATAGCTCCAAATATGATAACATAACCGAAACGCCAGAAATAGAGTACTTTATACTCACTGGGCAAATTTATGAATCGCGATCGCGAAAATACCCTTGCGATCGTGATGAAGGAAAAGCACTACACCAGAAATACCCTATGCAATCGCGTACAAGGCTTCGCTAACGCGAAGAACAAACAAAACCGCCTCCAGCAATGCACTACGCAATCACCAATATACCCACGCGAACACGAAGCACACATGCGACCAAGCTTCGCGAACCCGTCCAATATTATGCGAACTCATTGAAGAAGTTTCCAACTCCAGCTCTCAGCTCAACCTATGGGAAGACATATCCACTATGCGAATGCGTACAATCTTCAACACCAAGCTACGCGATAACGTCTGTCAAATCACGATCGCGAATCAGAAATAGCCCAGCTCCATAATTCCCTCTACGCGATCGCATCTCCTAATCCGCAATCTCGAAGAACAATCGAGGCACCTGAAACCAGAATACACCAACAACAGAAACATGAAGAAAAATAATCTGAATCACGTCTATAACTCACCCGGGCCCCTCCGGACCCCATCCGAATATACTAACAAGTCCCATAACATAATACGGGCCTATGCGAGGCTTCAAATCGCACATAACAACACCAAAATGATGAATCGCACCTCAATTCAAACTTAAAAGAACTTTGAACATTCAACTTCAAAAACTTGCGCCGAAACATATCAAATCAACTGGGAATGAACTCAAATTTTGCACACAAGTCCCACATGACATAGCAAAGCTATTCCAATTCTCGTAAGTACAATCCGAATCCGATATCTTCAAAGTCAACTCTCGGTCAAACTAATGAACTTTCCAAACCTTCCAATTTCCAAGTTCCACCAATTAGCGTCGAAACCTTCTAGAAATATCCAAATGCAAATCCAGGCATATGCTCGAGTCCAAAATCACCATCCGGACCTAACGGAACCATCAAAACTCTGTTCCGGGGTCAAATACCTAAAAGTCAAACTTGGTCATTCTTCCAAATTACTTCTGAATAACCTGAAAATCAAAACAGACAACTCCCACAAGTCATATTACATCATACGGAGCTACTCATGCCTCAAACTACCGAGCGAAGTGAAATTGCATAAAAAGACCGGTCGGGTCGTTATATATTCCACCACTTAAACATATATTCGCTCTCGAACGTGCCAAGAGTTGTTCCAAAGCCGTCAATCACTGTGTAACCTTACCATGCACATACTCGGGGGTGATCCCATGTCACCCTAATCTGTATAAGCCGGACGGCATGACCTAACAGAAGATCTTTACTTCAATCTTAGCCCATAAAACTTGGGATCTAATTTCCAAAATTCAAAATTTCCTATAAGACCCAAATATCACATTTACACACTGTATAAGTCTGAACAAGTTGTATCCAGCCATAACCATAACCCAAGATGTAATCACATGATATACCGCATAACTTGCGTACTTGTAGCAACAACTTCCGACCACAATAACTACTCAAAACAAACCCGGTACCGGTGATAAACTTCATATCGAACAAAACTGTATTCTAAAACCTTTGCACACTGCCAAAGATGAAAGAAACATGCAGAAACTCATAACCACTTTATCAGATCAACAAGTCATGGAGTTCCCTCTCGTCTGATAAGAACTTAAGCCAAATCCTAAGCCGACTTCTGATATTATTCCTCCATACATGTTGTAATCAAATCCGATAGCAATTACCTCAAGCCCAAGGACTCTATCTCATCAAATACAAGCTACTCTACTGAAGCGCCACACCAATACAACCTAAAGCCACATCTCGTGCAATACGTGCACCAATAAGCAACAACCCAAATGTACTCAATCATGGAAAATGACTCAAACAAGAGAACCATCCCGCAAGTTCAACAAGTACTACCACAACCGCAATGCTATGAACCCATCATACATAGTAGAACCAAGACACACGAATCTAAGACAAAGGTTCATATCCCAACATATCTTCACTGCAGTCTGCGACCCTATCCAAACACCGGCTTATATGAAACATCTCAAGCCAAAATGCTCAAAATCAACAACCACACGCAATTCGACATCAAGTACACGAAGTACATGACAATAACCATAGAGAAGCAATAACACAACATACCACAGCCCGGAAAGAACATAACCAACACGCAATCAACCATTCAACAGCCCAATAACCATCTCGCTTGAATTCCGCTGCAAGGCCCAGATAGAACAGCATCATGTGTGCACATAACCAATAAATCAGAGCCCCTCGTGGCATAGAAGAGTAACTCATAGAACATATCCAAACTCTAACAAGCTCAACTCTAACTGAATGCCACACCCCTCAACACAAACAGTTTCGAGTCAACAAATCTGACCCAGTGTGGAATACACATCCTGATAGGGCCTACAATGGGCCCCCAAATCAAGTCCGGTCATCCCCAGATGGACAAATAGCCTTCCACAAGTCCACGATGACTCTAACCATAACATATACCATCATCTGTCTAGCTTTGGCCACATTTTTTTAAGTCCACAACCACGAAACAGTCTGCTTCTGAGAACTCCCAGTCTCCAAATTCATAGAATACACGAGTCACCATACCTAATCCCAGCTCTACCACTCGAATGTCTAACACAACTCTTATACACGATCATCCCACGAGGAATACTTCTGTAATTCTTCCGTGCCACATATCAAAAATCCAAATATCAACAGTCGATCAACCAGGCGAGTAACGCAATACCAATGAAGCATCCATAACTCAAAGCACAGTGCGCCTTCTGAAAGGCGCACCCTTCTCGGGCATTACCAAGTAGTAATAGCATTCATCTGAAACCGTCCATGTCGTCTAAGAATTCATGACCTTCCCTTCGACACGGAACCGAGACCTTGCACCCGATCAGTTGAAGACCTTCCATTTGACCTCACCCAGGAGAAAATCCCAATACACAACTTGCTGTCACACTAGTAGGAAATATACACCTCGAACCGTGGTTGAAACCATTAAGAACTCTTTGGAATCCATTTGCACATAACCAAGCTATGCAAGTCACCAAAACCCCAAAAGCAAGGCCACAAAACACCTGTAGAGACTTCCCACGTCATAAAAACCAAAAGACCCGAGCATACCATTGCCATATTGATCCAACCTACTACCTAGCTTCCTTATTTCTCCGACTTCCTTCTGAATTGCCTCCGGTTGATACTTCTCCTTGCCAGAACACCACGATCCTTACCTAAAACTCACCACATGACATCCTATCATGAAACCACATTTCCCTAAGGCCCATAAGCCGTTGTATTCCCTCTTAAGCATCCCAAACATACCACAAGTGAGACACCTACTCTGAAGAGATCATTTATGAATCTAAAGTCGTTTCCTTCACCATCCTGATGCTGAAATGTAGAATCCATAACGATATAATAATGCCACAAATATCGACACCATCCAACTTAAATCTCAGATTCTAGCCATTTACAAATCCGCAAAATTCTCAATTGCTACATATAAATCTTGAATCTATTAGAACCTTCTCGAGAGTCATCCACTCTGCTCAACTCTCAATTGCACCGACCAAACGGGCCGAACGACTTGTGCTCAATTAGCATAATAACACTCAAAGAAGTAAGCCCCGCCTTAACGCAACAAGTAAATTCCTACTCCATGTGCACTATATCCATCACTAATAACAACTCAAATCATCCCATGATCCCATATACCCATAAAGTGCAACATAACCCGTATCCAAAAATTCCTTACTTGAGTCATCCTCGATCTCAACCTCCGCAAGTCACATCTGATTCACAAGTATGCCTCAAACTGAAACCAGTACAACACATAACTATGCAATCAAATCATTGATAGTAGACTCCCCACTTGGCTCAAAGCCATAAAACAAAAAACTTGATAACTCATAATACAAATACTCTACTACTACCATAATCCCGCACCGAAATTCAACTCAATCTTTCATAAGCTCATGTAACACAAACCATCTAATACCTCAAATCACGTGTAAATCTCCCATTCATCTCAACCAATCCAAACTCAAATAGCAATACCTATAACCCACTGGTAGAAAATAAAACCTCCACACGACATCACAAGGATCACACATATCCACACAACATCATAAGGATCACACATCTCCACACAACATCATAAGGATCACATATCTCCACACAACATCATAAGGATCACACATCCGTAGATTATAGCGTAGGTGATCAACCACCTACTTAGCCTCAAATTGATATCTCTCTATACCCTTTCACAGCCATAACTAATACGTAATCACTTAATCTTCCCGAGTTTGAACTCATCGACAAGACATGAAAATCTACTCCGTTCCTCAATTAAACAACATGAAAGATCTGTCAACACACTCATAACTCGAGACTATACGTCATATCAAGATAGGAAGCAAGCACCCAATAGTCCTTTTTACATCTCAAACAAACTCTTCTCGTCACATTCGAACCATCTGAACACATCCCACAGTCACATCATATTTCATCACACAGCCATCCAACCACTCATCAAGCTACAAATTCCACTCATAGGAACACTACCAAACAAATAAGTCCAAAAGCATATACTCACACAACTAAAACTTTTGAGCCTAAGCTATGGTCTAAACCTGGCCTCAAGTCTTCCAGACTGGCCCATCACCGAAATACCGGAAACTCATCTCATACCTCATCCATAGAATCACAAGTCATCGATGCACAACTGATATCGAGCGCTCACATACGCATACGAGTGCGTGGAAGAAATTCAAAGAGTTACACTTTAAGCTGAATCAATGCCACACGATAAGGAAAGAAAGATGGAAAGTTTATCCTAAATGCCCTGTAGCCTCTCGAAGATAGGTATGGACGACATCATACCAATCCGCAAGACTCTAGTAGACACTTGCTCGTGACATGTAGAACCTATGAATCTAGAACTCTGATACCATCTTGTCACGACCCAAAATCCAACTAGTCATGGTGGCACCTAACCCAACTTGTTAGGTAAACTAATAACAAACCAGTTCAAATGATATTCATTAAGAGAAGAAATCATAATACAACCGAACTATTATACAAAGAATTTCCCAAGGACTAGTAGTACAAGTCGTGAGCTACTAAGACATAGAATACAAAATTGAATTGAAATAATTATAACATCGGTTTGACATGTAAATGAACAAAATCCGAATCTAATGCTAGCAAGGACATGTGATAGCCATAACTGGGATGCAAGTACATTATCAATGTCAGCCCTCCCCGTACATAGCAGCATCAAGACAGAGATCGGCATGCAAGGTGCAGAAGTGTAGTATGAGTACAATCGACCCCATGTACTCAATCAGTTTCCTAACTAACCTCGGAGAGATAAAAGAATCAAGAACTATAGATGATACTGACTAACACCTGCGCAGTTCAATATTCCAACAAGTATTGAACAGGCATATGATCAGCTCGGGAACAATCTAAGGTAAAACCCTCCCATTTCTTTTTATGCTCACAATTCTTGGTTTTTAAAGTGTTTTTCTCAGTCAACAATCCAACATATAAGGAACATATGCAAGTAAATCAGGTAATCAGTTAAGGGATTTGTATGTAAAAATGAAATGCAATAACCAAATATCAGCACGTTGCAGTGCGCAACCCGATCCAATAATGGTAACCATCCCTCCCAAAGCTCAAATTAATATCAACCGGACGGACAACTCACGTTCTATAGTATTAATATCAAACGCACGACAACTCACGTGCTGCACGGACAACTCACGTGCTATCGTATCAATATCTAGATCTGCATGGACAACTCACGTGCTGCACGGACAACTCATGTGCTGCACGGACAACTCACGAGCTATAGTATCAATATCTAGATCCGCGCGGACAACTCACATGCTATAGTATCATCATCTTGATCCAGACGGACAACTCATGTGCTATAGTATCAATATCTAAATCCGCATGGACATCTTATGTGCTAATATCACAACCTGCGCGGCGTGGTCACAGGCATCCAGTCTAATCATATCACACAGAAGCAAATATACAAGAACGGATGCATATAGTGGATAAAATATCAGATTTCATGCTCCTGGACTAGTATAATTACATGTTAAAGTGTAGGCATGTGCAATGTGTGCTATCATAGCTCAAATCAACAATTTTTCAAAGAAATAGCCATTTCTAAGTATTTATGGCTCAAATAGCTCACAACAATGATACAATTATAAGATACATCGTAGCTTAAAGCTTAACAGTCAACTCTAGTCATATCATAGCCAAAGAACTACCCCCATCATGGATAATACCTGGGTGCTCGCACATGGGTTCAAACCCCACACATATCCGCACCCATAGCATGTAGCTATCACAAATAATTCAGCAACTAGCGCCTCAACCAAGTTTAGATAGGATTCTTATCTCAAACAAGCCAAATCCAATACCGAGCAAGCCAGACTAAACTCTAGCAATTCTATCCGCACGTAGCGGCTTCCGAACGGCTCAAAACTAGCTAAAAACAACTCAAATACATCAAATAATTCCTAAGGAAACAAGTTAAAATGATAAAGGTCGAATCTTTAATCGAAATCCCAAAGTCAACCAAAAAGTTAAACTCGGGCCCGCACCTCGGAGCCCGACAAAACTTACAATATCCGACAACCCTCGATTAGATAAAAAAATCATGCTATGAAAATTTAGACAAAATCCCCCATATTTCTCTCTTGACCCTCAATCAAATGCCAAAAATGAAGATAGATTCATGATACAAAATCAAAATTGAGTAGAGAACACTCACCCCAATCCACATGGTGAAAATCGCCTAAAATATCGCTTCAATCCCAGCTCCATAGCTCCAAATATGATAAAATGGCTGAAACCCCCGAAATAGAGTACTTTATAATCACCGGGCAAATCTATGAATCGCGATCGCGGAAATACCCTCGCGATCGCGAAGAAGGAAAAGCACTTCACTAGAAAATACCCCCTGCGATCGCGTACAGGGCTTTTTAAACGTGAAGAACAAACAAAACTACCTCCAGCAATACACTACGCGATCGCCAATATACCTACGCGAACGCGAAGCACACAGGCGACCAAGCTTCTCAAACACATCCAATATTACGCGAACGCGTTGAAGAAATTTCCAATTCTAGCTCTCAGCTCAGTCCTATCCGAACGTGATATCCACCATGTGAACGCGTATAGTCTTCAACACCAAGCTACGTGATCGCGTCCGTCCAATTGCAATCGCGAATCAAAAATAGCCCAGCTCCATAATTCTTTCTACACGATTGCATCTCCTAATTCGCGATCGCGAAGAGCAATCAAGGCACCGGAAACTATTATACACCAGCAATTGAAACATGAAAAAAAATAATCTGAATCATGTATGTAACTTACTCGGGCCCCTTAGGACCCCGTCTGAATATACTAACAAGTCCCATAACATATACGGACCCACTCGAGGCCTCAAATCACACATAACAACACCGAAACAACGAATCAAACCTCAATTCCATCTTAAATGTACATATGAACTTTCAACTTACAAAACTCGCGCCGAAGCATATCAAATCAACTCAGAATGAACTCAAATTTTACACATAAGTCCCAAATAACATGATGAAGCTATTCCAATTGACGAAACCACAATCCGAATCCGATACCTTTAAAGTCAACTTCTGCCAATTAGCATCAAAACCTTGGTCAATTCTTCCAACTTAAAGCTTCAAACATATGATTCATTCTTCCAAATCACTTTCGAATAACCTGAAAACTAATATCGACGATTCACATAAGTCATAATACATCATACGGAGCTACTTATGCCCTCAAATTACCGAGCAAAGTGCAATTGCTGAAAACGACCGGTCGGGTTGTTACATCAGCTTATCTTTTGGAATACGATAAATTTCACTGTTATACATATATTTTATACGAGTCAAAATATTTTAATCATTTCATTTCAAAAACACCAAAATACTTGCATACTTCATCCACACATAATCTATTACATATTTAATATCATCATTGTTCATTCTAGTACACGTTGTGTCATGACTCAAAACCCATTATAGGTCATGATGGCACCCAACATCGCCATTAGGCAAGTCAACGGTGAATTACCAACTTAATTATTCATTTTATTATTTTTGAAATCATGAATCTTATTAGATAGAGAGATCAATGCATTAAAAAAATCGTAATTGCAATATAAAGTAATAGTGCGTCAATATAAAGCAAACAATAAATAAATTCTAGAACACCACAAAACCCGTTGTCACAAGTGCATGAGTATCTACTAAGAAGTACAATAACAATACAAAATCTATTTGGAATACAAGATAGACAGGATAATGTAAATAATTATGATGGAGGCCTCGTATGTTGTGGATCGTAACATCGGATGCAGCTCACCGTAAAGTCCCCGCAATCGCTGTGCCATTGTGCCTAAAAGACCACTAGAAATATATATACCTGCACAATAAGTGCAGAAGTGTAGCATGAGTACGCAAATCAACGCGTATCCAGTAAGTATCTAGCCTAACCACGGAGAAGTAGTGATGAGGGGTCGACATTAACACTTACTTGTGTTTCAGTAAATCAAGTACGATACAAAGTAAACAAGTATGAAGCATGGTAATGAAACATTGAAAACAAATATAGGTACATGATATAATCCTCATCTAAACAGTAAGTACAAGTCCTCACATATCGGTTATCTCCTCAAATGGTGTATATAATATGGTCCCTACCAGATAGGTCATCACAACTCAAGTCATGAAAACTCACGGATGCACTGCTTCTCGTCAAATATTACGCACGATTCTGCCGAGGCGAACGACCCGATCCCATAAGAGTATTTCATGAAGTTACTGAGGCGAACAACCTGATCCCATAAGAATATGATACATAATGCTTCCGAGACGAACGGTCCAATCCCTTAAGAGTGTTTTATAGAAAGGCCGAGGCGAACGGTCCGATCCCATAAGAGTGTGATACATAATCCTGTTGAGGCGAACAGTCCGACCCCATTCGAATAAGAAGATTTAATGGGTCCTTAACCCCGCTCACGAATATACATGTGAGTTATGAAATTTAAGGAAACATTTCGATGAATACGCACAACGCAGGAGAAATTCGTAGGGAAAGCATAATTTTCCCCGGTTAATCAAGTATCTAAAACAGCGAGTCCATTACTCTACGCAAGTCTAGTCTTAGGTCGTAGTGCGAATTAAAATAATTAACCAGGCAACAATAACTCAAATAGTACAATTAAAGCATGGCGTGAGTCTAAGTCTACCCGGACAAAAAGAGGAATTCTAGTGTATGCATGAACGCTCATCACCTTATACGTGCGTAGCTCCCACAACATGTAGCACGTAACAAATATAATACCTATGGGGTAAATTTCTCCCTCATTAGACAGGAGACTTACCTCACTCCGAAGATCCATAACCAGCTCCAACGCCTCTCTAACGCCCCAAACCGATGCCCATTGATCCGAAACTAGTTAAACAACGTGCAAACCAATAAAAATATACTCCAATACTCATAATTTAAAAATTCATAATAATTCCCAACTCCGCTCGAAAAGTCAAGAAAGCCAACCCTTGGGCCCACGTGTAATGTCGGTAGTTTCGAGAATAGTTGCCTCGGATCCTTAATTATTTCTTCCTCTACTTCATTTTGTGGTTCTGTAAGTCACCGGGAGGATTTGATTTTGGTTTCTGAGTGTTATGGGACATATAGTCCCTAAAATGGAAGTTAAGTTGTAGGGATCGACCGTAGTTGGAATTGTGTGAATATGGCTCTAGAATGGAGTTTTGACGGTTCCTATAGCTTCGTATGGTTATTTTGGTCTTAGGAGTGTGTTCGGATGTTCAATTGGAGGTCTATATGTCATTTTAGCGTCAATTGGTGAAAGTTGGAAAATTTGATGAATTTTAGGAAGTTTGACCAGGAGTGGACTTTTTTAGATCGTGGTCGGATTTTAGTTACGAAAGTTGGAGTAGGTCTATAATGTCAATTATGACTTGTGTGAAAAATTTGAGGTCAATCAGACTTGATTTGGTAGGTTTCAACATTAGATGTAGAAGTTTGAAGTTTTAAAGTTCATTAGGCTTGAATCGATGCACAATTCGTCTTTTTAGTGTTGTTTGATGTGATTTAAAGTCTCAACTAAATCCGTATGATGTTTTAGGACTGGTTGGTATATTGGATTGAGGTCTCGGGGGCCTCGGGTGAGTTTCGGATGGTCAACGGGTCATTTTTTGTGCTGGGCTGGTTCTGGTGTCATCGCACCTGTGGGTTTGGCCGCAGGTGAGGTCTCACATAAGCGAGTTGGAAGTCGCAGATACGGAGGCGAGGAGAATGGCCAGCGGTCGCAGGTGTAGTGTGAAGGCTGCAGAAGCGGAGTCGCTTCTGCAAAAGAGTGTTCGCAGAAGCGGATGAGTGTGGGAAGGCCTGTTCGCATAAGCGGACATGTTTGTGCAGATGCGTACCCGCAGAAGCGGGATTTGGACCGCAGAAGCAGAATGGGTGCAGAAGCACGTCCGCAGGTGCGAAACCTGGAGCGTAGGTGCGGGCCCTGAGGGACTTAAGTGATTTTCGCAGAAGCAGAGAAATTTACAGCAAAAGCGGTTCCACAGGTACGGATAATTGGCTGCAGGTGCGAATAGCCTGGGCAGTGTTTAAAACCGAATGGCTTCGTGATTTTTATCATTTTTGACATTGCAAACTCGGTCTAGGGCGATTTTTGAGAGCATTTTCGAGGGATTTCTTGAGGTAAGTCCGTTGTGCTTGTTTTTGATTGATAATCTTGTTTCCGCATTGATTTTCCCACCTAGTTAGTGTGTATTTAAGGTGGAATTTGTGAGTTTGAGGCTAGAGATTTGGAGAATGTAAATTGAGATTTTGAGTGGCGATTTAGTGTCACATTTTGGTAATATTGGTATGGTTGGACTCGTGGTTGAATGGGCATTCGTATTTTATGACTTTTACCCGATTCCGAGACGTGGGCTCGGGTCGAACTTTTAGGGTGATTTTTCGATTATTTGCTATAGTTGTAGAATTTTAATTTAAATTAGTTTCTTATAGTTGTATTCATGATATGTAATTACTTTTAGCTAGATTTTGGCCATTCAGAGTCGAAAAATCGGGGGAAAGGTATCCTTATCGATTGATTGAGCGAGATTTGAGGTAAGTGACTTGTCTGACCTTGTGTGGTGGAAATCCCCTTAGGATTTGGTACTGCTGTAACAATTTATTATATTTGAGAGCCACGTACGCAAGGTGCCGAGTGCATACGCGGGCTAATTGTGGAAATATCGGTTCTTGCTGAGTTGTCTTCTTTTTAAATTCCTTTACAACTTAAGAGAAATTCTATTCGGTTTGAGCCTCAATTCCTTGTTGTGATGTTCCCATGTGTGATTTGAGGCATTGGATAAGTTTTGATGATGTATTTATACTTGTTGGTATGATTGGATGGGGTCCCGAGGGGCTCGGGTCTGTTTTGGATCATTGGTGGAGAAACTAGTTATGTTAAGAATTTGAAGTTTGACCATGGTATATATCGGGTCAAGATGACCCCTTTTTGGTGTTTTGAGTACGCAAGCAGGTTCCTACCGTGTTTTATGATTCAAGTGCATATATGGTTTGTGTCTGGGAGGTTCCGGATGAGTTTTGGGTGGTAAAACGAAGATTTTCTTATTGCTTATCTTTTTTCCTGGTGCAAGTAATTACAAAAAAATGCCATTTATATCTTTGAAATTTTTCAGATTTCTTGTAAAACTTCAAAACATCATATCTCCCTCGTTTTAAAGCCAAATTGGGTGACTCGAGAGGCTATCTCGGGTATAATCTCGCAAGGATCATATTGGGCTTATCATACTTGCGTTTGGGGATAATCTAGGATCTAATACGAGCTACAAGAGTTGCTGCATTTTTTTTCTTATTTCAAAATTTAGTTACTTCTTTTCACAAGGTTTTGGGGCTCGGTTTTGGGAAAATTTTGAGGGGATTTTTATTTCTTGGATTGGGATATGTATTTTTGGCTCGAATTTGTTATTATTTCATGATTCCAACCTCGATTTCAGTGTTTGATTAATGATTTAAATTGGTAAAATGTGGATTTTAGTAAAAACTCTGTAAAACATAAATTGATGGTTTGAGGGCCAATTTGAGGTCTGAATCGAATGATTTTGATGGTTAGACTCGTATCTGAATAGATATTCTAAATTTGTAAGTTTTGTCGGGTTCCGAAGTGCGGGCCCGGGGTTGACTTTTTAGTTTTCATTAAAGATCGAAGCTTTATTATCTTAATTTATTTCCTACGGATTTTGTTTAAAATATTAAGTTATTTTGGCTAGACTCGAGCCTTCCGGAGGTTGTTTCACACGGGAAGGGCTTCTTTGAGTATTGATTTATCTTCTTTGAGGTAAGTATTTTGCCTAACTTTGTGTGGGGAAACCACCCTTTGGATTTGGGTTGTTTATATTAATTGAATTATGTGGGAAACATGTACAGGAGGTGATGAGTGTGTACACGCGCTCATTTGTGGTATTTTTACCGGTTTAGACCCTTAGGCTTCTTTCGTGCATTTAATTGAAATTGTCATATCATTTTATATCTTCCATTGTTTAGTTTACTCTTACATCTCTTGTTTGACATTGTTCGTACATGTTCTATCTCTTGTTGTCAAATTTGCTCTTACACGCCTTAATTGAAGATGTTACCTCTCTTATTGTCATGCTACATCCTTTATTGTTGAGTTATACTTATTTGGAGTTGCTATTACATGATGTCTCTTTGTGTTGAGTTATTCTCATGCATTTTGACATTGTTACTATTTCATACTATCTCTTTCATTGTTAAGTTTATGTTATACATTTGAATTGGAAATTGTCATTTCGTGGGAATACCTTTACTTTGAGTTATTGAAGTTGAAGTCGTGAAAGCTATTAGCACATTGAAGTTGAGGTTGTTGATTATTGAGATACTTTCTTGGTTGAGTATTTCTCATTCACTTTTTTAATTTGACATTCTTATACACATTGTGGTTGAGCCATGGGCTATGTGTTATGGTAACATTGATTTTGTTGATTATGGGAAGTGGTGGTATATGGGTAAATGTGGTGCGAGATGTTATTGTGTTGTGATATTGATGCACAAGTTGCGGTATAAGGATAGGGTTGTGTGCATGTGGTGACATACAGTGCGATTTATGTGCGCGTTGCTAGTAAGGGAATTACTTGAAGCCACGTGGCGACATGGGGGGCTAAAGCGCGTGCAGCTATTTCGGGCAAATATTTTCAAAAATATCTAAATGTAAGGCTCACACGGTGATATAAAGAAATATTGTGATTGTGAATTGAGAAATGTGGATATGAGATATGGTACCTCGATGTGATTCTTATTATACATTCAATTTTTGAAAGACTTGTTGACTTGAACGGTTATTGTTCTTCCGTAATTAATTCATTTGTATTTTGATTGTATTTGGTTATTCGTTGTTATCTTGGTGTTGGAACAATTATGGATTCTTGTGTGGCTCATGCATTCCACATGATTTTTTATGTTGCTATTACACGCCATACTATGCCTCCGTTATTACTTGGTAAATTTATTGTCAATGTGAATTTACTTGCATGGAGTCATTATCTCATATTTTGTTGAGTTGTTGGTAACTTAATTGTTAAAATAAAAAAATTATTAACAAGTTTTATTCTAAGTGTCTCTTAAGATATAACTCGCTATTTTACTCAGTACATTACTATTTTAAACAGTAATCACATTTATACTTTAATTGAATTCTCAAATTATACATATCACCCTATTTGATGTTTACTTTACTTTAAATTGTTTTCACAGTTTACTTTAATATTTTTTTTATTTAATTCGTTAATTTAACTGATGTTATACTTTGTTTAAACATGATTTTTTTTACTTTATTTTATTGATTTCTAAAGTAAGCTCATCTGATACTCTATTTTGTATTTGTCTTAATTAAATTGATTCTAAAAAAACTCATTATCTCATTTGACGCGTTAATTTATTCACGACTGTTATTATGCTTTATTGTGTTTAAATATATCTCTCAAACATTTAATTGATATCTGACACGGATACAATATACATGGTAGCACGTGGGCTTTGCTATGCGAAGCTGATTGTTATTGTGGGTACGAGGTGCCAGACGTGTAAGATTTGGAAATTGTGGCTAATGATTTGTGGTTACAAAGTGCAGTGCATTGAGGTAATTCTTGTTGTAAGTCCATGCAATGGAGACGATTGATTAATTGAGTTGTCATATGTTTTTCCTTATTTGAGTTCATTCATGTCTCATCGGTGTTCTGATTATGTTGTTATTTTAATACCCGTCTACTTCTTCTGCCATTTATGCTTCTATTATTTTCAATGCTGGTTGTAAATCAATTATCTTTTCGATGTTAGCCTTACACTGGTGTTCTTTCCATTGTTAGATTTATGTTATATCCTGCATAAGTTTCTATGGCTAGTAGGTATCTTGACCTGGCCTCGTCACTACTCTAATGAGGTTAGGCGTAATACTTACTGGGTACCGTTGTTTTGTACTCATGCTACGCTTCTGCACATTTTTTGTGCAGATCCAGATACTTCTTATTGTGTTGTTAAGAGTCGTGTCTGCGCGGCGGGAGACTTCAAAATATACCTGCTTGTCGTTTGCAGGCCTCGGAGTCACCTTCGAATATTGTTTTTACTATTGTTTATCTTCAATTCGAACAGTATTATATTTAGAAGTTCTAGTGTATGCCAATAGAGCTTATGACTCCGTACTACCGGGTTTGGGGAAATGTATAACTATTGGTCGTTTGCAGCTATATATGTCTATTGCTAGTTTGTATCTAATGATTAAATAGTTCAATTCTATTATTACCTTAGCATGTGTTAATCTTACCTAGTCTTAGGGACTAGGTGGCATCAGAACATCCTAAGGTGGAAATTTGGGGTCGTGACAAGTTGGTATTAGAGCTCTAAGTTCATAGGTGCTATGAGTCATAAGTAAGTTTAGTATAGTCTTACTGATTGATACAGAGACGTCTGTACTTATCTTCGGGAGGTTACAGAATTATTAGGAAATTCCACTTCATTCTTTCCTTATTGTGCGGCATTGATTCAGCTTGAAGCATATATCTTACATTCCCTTGCATCCACTCATATACGATATTGCGCACTCGGTATCATCCACCGATGGTTTGAAATGCTGTGAATGGGCTATGAAAGGGCCATGGAGGCTCAATCCTTGTCTCAAGGTGTTTTAAGCAGAGGTTGCAGACGTGTTAGTAGATATTCAATTGTTCAAGTGTGGGATGCAACAGGTTCTTGTATCTAATTAGTGTTGTACAAGTTTATGAAGGTTGGTATTGTGAATCATCGGATGTTATGTCCTATGGCTTCACGCCAAGTGGGGGAGTCTCCTATGATAATCAGATTGTGTGGTCATGTGTTATATCAGTTCTTGTCTGAGGTATTTATGTGATATTGAAGGATTCCCCAAAATTGTATATGGCTAAGGTCAAAGCTTTGCATGGGATAGTGTTGGGACATGCAACATTTTTGTATCATTATTAATCCTACATTCCAGTATCACAGAGGTTAGAGAAACAACTTCAGATGCATAGAAGGTCACTTCAGAGAGGGTATCTCGTTTGCGACATTATTAGGTGCTTCAGAGGAAATACTTCGGTTTATGGGCTTTCGAATGACGTGGTTTGTGCTAGTATTTCCTACAGCGAGCTTTGTTTAGGATCATTGTGTACAGACGAGGAGAAGTATTGACCTACAGACAAGTCGAGGACGATTCGAAGAAATGGGTCAGCTCGGTGGTGTTGGGTCAGCATGGCAATAAAGGTAATTAGTTCTTTTGGTGGGGAACATCTATTCTGATGGCTTGGTTATGTGGTGAAGGGTCTCGAAGAGTTCTTGATGGTGTTTTTACTTGCGGATGCTTGACTGGTATTATGGTAATCGCTTGGTTGATAGACCACTTATGTTTAGATTTTGCTATGTGGAAAGAACAAATTATAGAAGTATTTCTCGTGGGAGGATCGTGTTTGAGGAATGTGTTAGTCATTTTGATATTCTGGTATTCTAAGGATTTGAAAACTAAGAAGGCAGATTGTTCTATGGTTGTGAATGGTGAAGGCGTGCTAAGAGATTGGCGACTGATGGTATGTGTTATAGATATGTTATTGTGGGCTTTTCGAATGCTATTTACCTATTTCGGAAGGATCATAATTGATATGGAGGTCACTGGTAGGCCAAATGAGAATGTGTATTGTACATCTGGTGGGATTTGTTTATCCGGCACAACTGATGTTAATGGTGGTGTCATCGATTAGAGTTGATCTTATTCGTGTTCTAATATGTTTCATGTGTTAGTCTCCTAATGCTACAGTGAGTTGTGAAATTGTTGACTATTTTCACACATGATGTGGTACTGTTTGGGCCTTGCGGTAGAATTCAGTGAGGTGGTTCTTAGGGTGTTGCATGGTTGACTGCACCTTGATTATGGTCTTCTGTTTTTGATAATAGTGATATCTGTTTCTCCATGTTTATGGTCATACACTTCGAGTGTTTGTTGTTGATATGCATACATATGTGTATTACGAGCCTCATGGCTTGATGTATTCCATGTGGACCGGTGTCTGGATTTGGTCACACGTCGCAGCGGGGTTATGTTGGGATATGATCCTTGAGCATATCCAGTATGTTTGTTTCTCCTTGTGTGATGGGTTCGTAGCATTGCGCCTAGTGATGGTATCTGTTAAGCTGGCAGGGTAGTTCTTTCATTTCATTCTCTTTCCATCGTTGGGTATATATGAGCTATTGTTCGTTGGTGCACTAATTGCATGGTATGTGACTCTAATAGGATTGGTGTGCCATATTGGTAGAGCTTCTTGTACTAGATGAGTTGAGGTTATTTGACCTAGAACGAGTGTTATCGGACTTGATTAAGGTATGTTGGAAGGATAATATCACTAGTCAGCTTAGCTTTTGGCTGAGGTTCTTCTCAGGTAAGAGAGCTCCATGACTTATTGATGTGATGGGTGGGTATGAGTTTTCGCCAGTTTCTTTCATCATTGGCTGTGTAGGACGATTTGGAACAAGGTTTTTATTGATAGGAGGTTAGATATTGACACCAAATTTTCTATTTCAGCAACTATTATGGTATGGAGTATTGCTATGTGTAGATGGGATATGTGGAATATCATGTGATTATACTCAGGATATGGTTACTGCTTGATACAACTTGATTCAGATTTATACAATGTGTAGATGCGAGAATCGGTTATTATAATGTATTTCAGAAGTTGGAGATTGGGTTCTAAGGGTTGTGAGCTAAGGTTGAGGTAATGATCTTTGGTTAGATTGTGTTGTCAGATTTATATAGGTTGAGGTGATGTGGGATCACTCATGGTTATGTGTATGGAAAGCTTATACATCAATTTGATGGCTTTGGAATGAATCTTGGCACGTTCGAGGACGAACATACGTGGGGAGAATGTAACGACCCGACTGGTCGATTTGAGCTTTAGCGTTCCATTCGGTGGTTTGAGACTTTGAGTAGCTTCAAATTATGTATTATGACTTGCGTGTATGATTGGTTTTTATTTTCGAGCAGTTCGGGATTGATTTAGAATAATGATTCTCGTTTTAGAAGCTTTTAATTAGAAGAGTTGACCAAGATTTGACTTTTGGGTAAACCGCTGGAATCGAATTTTGAATGTGCCGATAGGTTCATAGATGATTTTGGACTTGTATGTATATTCGTATTTGGTTTTGGAGGTTCCTAGAAGAATTCGACACTATTTGTCAAAATTTGGCAATTTGAAGAACTTAAGAGTTCATAAGTTTTACCAAGAGTTGACTTTGATGTTATTGGACTCCAATTGGTGTTCCGACACATTGGATAGGTTTATATAGTTGAATGGAACTTGTGTGCAAATTTTGAAAGTAATCCGAAGTGTTTAAGTATGATTCATACACTCTTTTGAAAGAATGAAGATTGGATAACTTAAGAAAAATTATATTCGGTTTGAGCCTCGATTCATTGTTGTGATGTTCCCGTGTGCGTTTTAAGGCTTTGAATAAGTTTGGATGATATATTTATACTTGTTGGTATGATTGGATGGGGTCCCCGAGGATCTGGGGTGTGATTTGGATTATTGGTGGAGAAACTATTTAAGTTAAAGATTTGAAGATTGACCATGGTCAATATCGCATCAAGATGACATCTTTTTTGTGTTTTGAGTGCGCGAGCAGGTTCATAGCGTTATTTATGATTGAAACGCATATATGGTTTGTGTCCGGAAGGTTTTATGAGTTTTGGGTGCTAAAATTAAGAATTTCTTCTTGCTAGTTTTTTTTTCCAGTGCAAGTAATTAAGAAAATGTCATTTATATCCCTGAAATTTTTAAATTTCTTTTAAAACTTCAAAACAACATATCTCCCTCATTTTAAAGCCAAATTTGGTGATTCAAGAGGCTATCTTGGGTGTAATCTCACAAGAATCATGTTGGGGTTATCATGCGTGAGTTTGGGGATCATCTAAGACCGGATACGAGCTAGGACAACTGCTGTATTTTTTTCTTGTTTCGTAATTTAGTTACTTCTTCTTAAAAGGATTGGGAGCTCGGTTTTGGGAGATTTTGGAGGGAATTTTTATTATTTTGATTGGGGTATGTATTTTTTACTCAGATTTGTTATTATTGCATGATTCCAACCTCGATTTTAGAGTCTGATTAATGATTTAAATTGGTAAAATTGGGAATCTTAGTAAAACCTTTCTAAAATACAAATTGATGGTTTGAAGGCCAAGTTGAGGTCGGAATTGAATGATTTTGGTATGGTGGGACTCGTATCGGAATGGGTGTTTAGAATTTGTGAGTTTTGTCGGGTTTTGAGGTACGAGCCCGGGATTGGCTTTTTGGCTTATTAAATATCAAAGCTTTATTATCTGAAATTATTTCCTACAGCTTTTATGTATTATATTAAGTTATTTTGGCTAGATTCGAGCCGTCCGTAGGTTGTTTCGCATGGGAAAGGCTTATTTGAATATTGATTTAGTTTCTTTAAGGTAAGTGTTTTGCCTAACTTTGTGTGAGGGAACTACCCCTTGGGATTTTGGTTATTGTATTAAATGAATAATGTGGGAGACGTGTAGACGAGGTGGCGAGTGTGTACAAGCGCTTATATGTGTCATTTTGACCGGTTTAGACTCTTCGGCTCCTTTCATGCATTTAATAGAAATCGTCATATCCTGTAATATCTTCCATTGTTTAGTTTGCTCTTACACGCCTTGTTTGACGTTGTTAGTACATGTTCTGTCTCTTATTGTCAAATTTGCTCTTATATGCTGTAATTGAAGATGTTACCTCTCTTATTATCATGCTGCATCATTTATTATTGAGTTATACTTATTTGGAGTTGCTATTACATGATGTCTCTTTGTGTTGAGTTATTCTCATGCATTTTGACGTAGATACTATTTCATAATATCTCTTTCATTGTTATATTTATGTTATACATTTGAATTGAAAATTGTCACTTCGGGGGAATACCTTTATTTTGAGTTATTGAAGTTGAAGTCGTGAAAGCTATTAGCACATTGAAGTTGAGGTTGTTGATTATTGAGATATATTTCCTTGTTGAGTATTTCTTATTTATTTTGTTATTTTGAAATTCTTGTACACATTGTGTAACGACCCAGCTAGTCGTTTCGTGAGTTACCGCTCCGTTTTCTCTATTTCTGCTTTATTATGCTTCGTGACCCGTGTTTTATGTAATCACGTTGAATGGGTTGCGTTCGGAGTAGATTTGGTAAGAAATGAGACACTTAGTCTCTTTCAAGAAGGTTTAAGTTGTAAAAGACAATCGGATGTTGACTTATGAGTTAGAGAGCTCGGATGTGATTTCCGACGATTCGGTTAGTTTCGGGAGATGATTTATGACTTAGGAGTGTGATCGGAATTGATTTCGGAGGCCTCGTGTAGAATTAGGCTTGAATTGGCGAAGTTAGAATTTTGGCGATTTCCGGTTGATTGGCGAGATTTTGATCCGAGGGTCAGAATGGAATTCCGAAAGTTGCTGTAGCTTCGATATGTAATGCAAAATTTCAGGTCATTCGGACGAGGTTTGGTTGGGTTTAGATCAAAAGAGCGATTTAGAAGATTTTTGGATCCTTAGGCTTGAATCCGACGTGAATTGGTGTTGATAGGTTGTTTAGAACGTTCCAAAGGTTGGAACACGTTTGAATAGTGTTATGGGATAGATTGGCATGTTTACTTAAGGTTCCAAAGGCCTCGGGTGAGTTTCGGGTGGTTAAACAGACTAATTCGTCATTGGAAAAGAAAGTGGCAGAAGAACCAGATGCGAGAATGCAGACCGCATACCTAAAATGCGGACCGCATATCTCACAATGGGATAGCAAACTCAAACAGATTTCTAGGCAAGATTCGCGTCAAGAATGCGACCAGAAATGCTAACTGCAAACATGAAATGCGGACCGCATTCTTGACATAGAGACCGCAGACTGAGACAGAACTTTAATGTCAAAAATGCGGTCAAGAATGCGATCGCATAATTGAAATGCGAACCGCAAACCCTGCTTAACATCAAATTTGCGATGAAGGCTAGGGTTCTATCTGCGATGTTTGCGTCCAAAATGCAGACCGCATATCTGTTATGCGACAGATATGCGATCGCATATAGGGCCTGACAGGGGAGTTTTTGGTCTTGATTTCTGGCCCCTTTATAAATAGAAAATCAGTGCCCATTTTCCATGCAAGACTCATTTTCGATGCCCACCAAGAGAAACACCTCCAAACACCATAAAATCATGACAAATCAACCTTAAAAACTACATCCAAGGGACATTTCTTGGACAAATTCTCAAGAGGAAGAGTGTTGACCATCTTGAACATTGTTGGAGCAGTAGAGCTCGGGTCGAATCAAGTATTGGGGACAATTCTTGGAAGATTCCCAAGGGAAAATATCGGGGTAAGTGTTCTAGACTTAAACTTGGGCAAATTTCCCAAACCTACTGCTATTCTAGCTTATGATTGTGATTAAGTTGGGGGAATTGTGGAAAAACCCTAAGCTTAGATTTTAAGATTTGGAGGCCGAACCGATGTAGAAACTCGATAATTTTAGTATGATTGAACTCGTGGGGAGATGAGGAACCCGTTGATGTAAAAGTTATTGAACCTCGAAAAGTGGGCCCGGGGCTCGGGTTTTGCTAATTTCGGGATTTCTTAGTACTTTTGACTATTTTCGCTTGGGGTTTATTCCCTCAACATATTGTGACATAATTATTCTGAATTTGGATAGATTCGGTGCACGTGGAGGCCAATTCAAAGGGCAAAGGCGTCGCGGGCTAAGGATTTAGCCGGTTTGAGGTGAGTAATGATCTTAAATGATGCTCTGAGGGTTTGAAACTCCGGATTGCACATCGTAGTGCTATATTGAGGTGAGGCACGCGCTCGATGATGAGCGTGGGGTTGTTTACTACTAGGGATTGTGACTTGGTCCATCCCGATTGATAATTTTTACTATATATTTTATTTTATTGAAACTTATTCGATATCATCATGAATTGGGCTGATTGCCATATTTGGGCTTCGTGCTGGTTATGTGAACCCTTCAGGGGTATTTATTACTGTTTCCTCACTGTGTTGATGTATTCCTTGAACTCAGTCGTGTTGATTTACACTGTTTTACAACTCAGCCACTTTTACTCAGTTTTTGAGGTTTACATAATGTTTTAAATGATGTTTTGGGCTGAGGACTACTGTTTTACTATGCCGAGGGGCAGGAGATGATTTTTCTGACTGAGTGCGGCCGAGGGCCATTTGTGAGGTTTTAAATGACATTTTAAAAGATGAAAATGGGATCGGGTGGCACGCCGCCACGGAATTTGATATGAATGGATCGGGTGGCATGCCGCCACGAGATATTGCGCTTGGGCCGTAAGGGGCCCCTCCCGGAGTCGGTACACCCCCGGTGAGCGCGGGTACCCATGGGAACGGGTGGCACGCCGCCACGAGATATGATGTGAAATGTAGCCCGAGGGGCTGGTATTGTTGTTTTCCTTTGCTTCATGTTATATTTACTTGAGATGTTTACAAGTTTACTGTTTCGTTGTGGACTGCTTTATGCCTTGTGTGTTTTTCTTACTTTCATTCATTATTTATAGTTATTACTCACTGAGTTGGAAGTACTCACTGAGTTGGAAGTACTCACATTACTCCCTGCACCCTGTGTGCAGATTCAGGCTTTATCGGTTCCGTTCCGAGACACTGATTATTATTGTCAGGGTGGCGACTCAGAGACTACGAGGTAGCTGTTGGCGTCCGCAGCCCCGTATCTCTTTTATCTTGTTGTTTCCACTTTCTCAAAATAATTGTGCCAAAGATATTGTAATAGTAATCTTATTATTAGGATTTTCATTAGTTGCTCATAACTTTGTGACACCCCGGTTCGGGCTGTAGTTGGGATGGTTCACTATATTTTTCCGCAAATTACTGTTATTAAACCGTACTTATATTATTTTCGTATTGTTTAACTGTTTGAATGAAGTTTTTTTTGAATTGGCTGGCCTTGTCTTCATGAGAGGCGCCATCACGATCATGGTTGGGATTTTGGGTCGTGACAGCTTGGTATCAGAGCCTAGGTTACATAGGTCTCACGAGTCATGAGCGGGTTTAGTAGAGTCTCGCGGATCGGTATGGAGACGTCTGTACTTATCTTTGAGTGGCTGCGAAACCTTTTTAGGAAAAATTCCATATTCTTGAAATTCTTGTCGTGCGAACTTTTGGATCTAGGCAATAAACTTCTGCTATCCTGTTCTCCCGCAGATGGTGAGGCCGCGAACTGCCAGACGAGGTGGACGACCACCAGTACCACCCACTGAGGCCACCAGATGTCGGAGACGTGGTCGTGGTCGTGGTAGAGGCAGAGCCGCGAGGGCAGCATCTGTCGATCCACCAGCTGCCCCAGCTCAGGAACAGGCTCCAGCAGCACCAGTTCAGGCACCAGCTGTGCCTATCGCTATTCCAGGTCTTCAGGAGACCTTGGCTCAGATATTATCTGTTTGCACTGGCCTAGCTCAGGCGGTTTCAGCCACCACATCCGCAACCACTTCACAGGCCGGGGGAGGCAATCAGACTCCAGTTGCTCGCACGTCTGAGCAGGTAGTGTAGGGACTTCAGATGCCGGGGGCACCTCCAGCCCAGCCAGTTGCACCGGCTCAGGAATTCATAGTACCAGTTATGCCAGATGATGAGCATCGTCGCCTTAAGAGGTTTGGCAGACTCCAGCCTCCGTCATTCAGTGGTGCTGAGGGCGAGGATGCCTAGGGTTTTCTTGATAAGTGTCAGCGAATGCTCCAGACAGCCGGGATTCTTGAGTCTAGTGGTGTGGCATTTACCACATTTCAGTTCACGGGAGCTGCCTTTAAATGGTGGGAGGCGTATGAGAGGCGTAGGCCGGTTGATGCAGCGCCCCTTACGTGGCAGCTGTTCTCCGCTCTTTTCTTGGAGAAGTATGTGCCGCAGTCTCGCAGAGAGGAGCTGCATAAACAGTTCGAATGGCTGCTACAGGGGGATATGACTGTGCTGCAATATGAGTCAAAATTTTCTGAGTTGGCTCGACACGCTGTCTGGATGGCTCAGACTGACCATGAAAGGATCAAGAGGTTTGTGGATGGCCTTAACTATCAGCTCCGCATCCTTATGACCAGGGAAAGAGTATTAGGTGCTACTTTCGAGGAAGTGGTCGATATAGCTCGCGAGATTGAGACGGTTCGCCGTCAGGAGCGAGAGGAGAGGGAGGCTAAGAGGCCTTGAGGATCGGGTAATTACAGTGGTACTCCTTCGAGAGGCTAGTTTCAGCAAGGTAGAGGTCGTTCCTTCAGGCCTGCTCAGCCAGTCCGCTCAGGGTATAGTGGGGCATCTGCAGGTCGTGGTTATCATGGATTTCAGCAGGGCCAGTCATCACTCAGCGCTCTTCCAGCTCATGCTCCATCAGCCCAGGGTCCTTCTAGGTCGATTGCATTTGCTAGTGCACCAGTGACTTTTATGAGTGTGGCGAGATGGGCCACATGCGGAGGTATTGTCCTCATCGTGGTGCTAGATCGTCCCAACAGAGGGGTCAACCCTCGACTTTCGATCCAGTTACTTTACCACCCGCCCAGCCAGCTAGGGGTGAAGGTCAGGCAGCCAGAGGTCGCCCAAGAGGGGGAGGGCGAACAGGCGGTGGCCAGGCCCGATTCTATGCTATTCCAGGCAGGACAGATGCCAGTGTTTCAGATGCCGTTATTACAGGTATTGTTTCAGTCTGCCACAAAGATGCCTCTGTATTATTTGATCCCGGTTCCACTTATTCATACGTGTCCTCATAATTTGCACAATATTTGGGTATGCCCCGGTAGTTTCTTGCTTTACCTGTTTATGTGTCTACCCCGGTGGGGCGATACTGCTGTTGTGGATCGTGTGTACCGGTCATGTGTAGTAACTATTGGGGGTCTGGAGAACCGAGTGGACCTATTGCTACTAAGCATGGTAGATTTTGATGTCATTTTAGGCATGGATTGGCTATCTCCATGTCGTGCTATTTTAGACTGTCATGCTAAGACAGTTACTTTGGCTATGCCGGGTGTGCCGCGGATCGAGTGGCGTGGCGTGACTGATTATATTCCTAGTAGGGTGATATCATACTTGAAAGCCCAGCGTATGGTTGGGAAGGGTTGCCTTGCATACCTAGCGTTTGTGAGGGATGTTGGAGCTGAGACTCCAAGCATCAATTCTGTTCCAGTTGTGCGGGATTTTGCTGATGTATTTCCTACAGACCTTCCGGGCATGCCACCGGACAGGGATATTGATTTTGGCATTGACCTGGTGCCGNTGTAGGTTACGGTTGGTAACAATGACAACCGGTAACCAGAGATAATACAGTTGGTAACAATGACAACTGTAGGTTACGGTTGGTAACAATGACAACCGGTAACCAGAGATATTACAGTTGGTAACAATGACAACTGTAGGTTCCAGTTGGTAACAATGACAACCGGTAACCAGAGCTGTGAGATTGATACTGAGCCCAGGAATATTACAGTTGGTAACAATGACAACTGTTGGTTACAGTTGGTAACAATGGCAGCCGGTAACCAGAGCTGGGAAGATTTTTAAATGATTTCTTACTGATTTACTGTTTTCAAATAATGATTTACTGCTTCATTATGCATTGCCTTGTGCTTTACGTGTTTCCTTACTTTCAGTCATTATTTAAATGTGCTACTCACTGAGTTAGAAGTACTCACATTACTCCCTGCACCATGTGTGCAGATTCAGGCGTTATTGATTCCGCTCCGAGGCATTGGCTACGACTGTCAGTGCGGTGACTCAGAGACTACGAGGTAGCTGTTGGCGTCCGCAACCCCGTATCTCTTTTATTTGTTGTTTCCACTTTCTTCAAACAATTGTGCCAGAGATAGTGTAATAGTAATCTTATTATTTGGATGTCATTAGTTGCTCATGACGTTGTGACACCCCAATTTGGGCTGTTGTTGGGATGGTTCACTATGTTTTTTTCCGCAAATGACTGCTATTAAACCGTGTTGTGTTGTTCTCTTGTTAAATTAACCGCTTAAAATGAGATATGGTTCGAATTGGCTGGCCTTGTCTTCACGAGAGGGGCCATCACGACCGGGTTTGGGATTTGGGTCGTGACAGCTTCGTATCCAAGCCTAGGTTACATAGGTCTCACGAGTCATGAGCGGGTTTAGTAGAGTCTTGCGGATCGGTACGGAGACGTCTATACTTATCTTCGAGAGGCTGCGGAACCTTTTTAGGAAAATTCCATATTCTTGAAATTCTTGTCGTGCAAACTTGTTGATCTGAGTACTAAAGCTTTTGCTAACCTGTTCTCCCACAGATGGTGAGGCCGCGAACTACTGGACGAGGTGGACGACCACCAGTACCACCCACTGAGGCCACCAGAGGCCGTGGACGCGGTCCTGGTCGTGGTAGAGGTAGAGCGGCGAGGGCAGTATCTGTTGATCCACCAGCTGCCCCAGCTCAGGAATAGGCTCTAGTAGCACCAGTTCAGGCACCAGCTGTGCCTATCGCTATTCCAGGTCTTCAGGAGACCTTGGCTCAGATATTATCTGCTTGCACTGGCCTGGCTCAGGCGGTTTCAGCTACCACAGCTGCAACTACTTCACAGGCCGGGGGAGGCAATCAAACTATAGTTGCCCGTATGCCTGAGCAGGTAGTGCAGGGACTTCAGATGCCGGGGGCACCTCCAGTCCAGCCAGCTGCACCAGCTCAAGAATTCATAGTACAAGTTATGCCAGATGAGCAGCGTCGCCTTGAGAGGTTTGGCAGACTCCAGCCTCCGTCATTCAGTGGTGCTGAGGGCGAGGATGCCCAGGGTTTTCTTGACAAGTGTCATCGAATGCTCCGGACAGCCAGGATTCTTGAGTCTAGTGGTGTGGCATTCACTACCTTTCAGTTTACGGGAGCTGCCTTTAATTGGTGGGAGGCGTATGAGAGGCGTAGGCCGGTTGATGCAGTGCCCCTTACTTGGCAGCAGTTCTCCGCTCTTTTCTTGGAGAAGTATGTGCCGCAGTCCCACAGAGAGGAGCTGCGCAGATAGTTTGAGTGGCTGCGACAGGGGAATATGACGGTGTCACAATATGAGTCAAGATTTTCTGAGTTGGCTCGACATGCTGTCTGGATGGTAGCGACTGATCGTGAAAGGATCAGGAGGTTTGTGGATGGCCTTAACTATAATCGCCGTATCCTCATGACCAGGGAGAGAGTATTGGGTACTACCTTCGAGGAAGTAGTGGACATAGCTCGCCAGATTGAGACGGTTCACCGTCAGGAGCAGAGGAGAGGGAGGCTAAGAGGCCTCGAGGATAGGGTAATTACAGCGGTACTCCATCCAGAGGCCAGTTCCAGCAAGGTAGAGGCCGTTCCTTCAGGCTGCTAAACCACTCGCCCAGAATACAGTGGGGCATCTGCAGGTCGTGGCCATCATGGACTGCAGCAGGGCCAGTCATCACTCAGCGCCCTTCCAGCTCATGCTCCGTCAACCCAGGGTCCTCCTAGGCCAAGTACATCTGCTAGAGCACCAGGGAACTGTTATGAGTGTGGCGAGATGGGCCACATGCGGAGGCAATGTCCTCATCGTGGTACTAGATCGTCCCAACAGAGGGGTCAACCCTCGACTGCTGATCCAGTTACTCTACCACCCGCCCAGCAAGCTAGGGGTGAAGGTCATGCAGCCAGAGGTCGCCCCAGACGGGGAGGTCGAGCAGGCGGTGGCCAGGCTCGATTCTGTGCTATCCCAGGCAGGACAAATGCCAGTGCTTCAGACGCCGTTATTACAGGTAGTGTTTCAGTCTGCCACAAAGATGCCTCTGTATTATTTGATCCCGGTTCCACCTATTCATACGTGTCCTCATACTTTGCTCAATATTTGAGTACGCCACAGGAGTTTCTTGCTTTACCTATTCATGTGTCTACCCCGGTGGGCGATACTGTTGTTGTGGACCGTGTGTACCGGTCATGTATAGTAAATATTGGGGGTCTGGAGACCTGAGTGGACCTATTGCTACTAAGCATGGTAGATTTTGATATCATTTTAGACATGGATTGGCTATCTCCATGTCGTGCGATTTTAGACTGTCATGCTAAGACAGTTACTTTGGCTATGCCGGGTGTGCCGCGGATCGAGTGGCGTGGCGTGACTGATTATATTCTAGTAGGGTGATATCATACTTGAAAGCCCAGCGTATGGTTGGGAAGGGTTGCCTTGCATACCTAGCGTTTGTGAGGGATGTTGGAGCTGAGACTCCAAGCATCGATTCTGTTCCAGTTCTGAGGGAATTTCCCGATGTATTTCCGCAGACCTGCCGGGCATGCCACCGGACAGGGATATTGATTTTGGCATTGACCTGGTGCCGGGCACTCAGCCCATTTCTATTCCGCCGTATCGTATGGCACCAGCAGAGTTGAGAGAATTAAAGGAGCAACTTCAGGAACTCCTAGATAAGGGGTTCATTCGGCCTAGTGTGTCACCTTAGGGGTGCACCAGTTCTATTTGTGAAAAAGAAAGATGGCACGATGAGAATGTTCATCGATTATAGGCAATTGAACAAGGTAACAATCAAGAACAAATATCCTTTGCCTCGCATCGATGATTTATTTGACCAGCTTCAGGGAGCACGAGTGTTCTCTAAGAATGACCTCCGTTCAGGATATCACCAGTTAAAGATCAGGGATGCAGATATTCTTAAGACTACTTTTCGGACTAGATATGGCCACTATGAGTTTCTTGTTATGTCTTTCGAGCTAACCAATGCCCCAGCAACGTTCATGCAGTTAATGAACAATGTATTTCGGCCTTATCTGGATTCGTTCGTGGTGGTATTCATTGATGATATTCTGGTGTACTCGCGTAATCAGGAAGAGCACGCAGAATATTTGTGAGTTGTATTACAGATATTGAGGGAGGAGAAGCTTTATGCAAAATTCTCTAAGTGCGAGTTTTGGCTCAATTCAGTGGCTTTCTTGGGACACGTGGTGTCCAGCGAGGGTATACAGGTTGATCCAAATAAGATAGAGGCGGTCTAGAGTTGGCCTAGACCGTCCTCAGTCGCAGAGATTCGTAGCTTTCTTGGGTTGGCAGGCTATTAGCGCCGGTTTGTTCAGGGATTCTCATCCATCGCATCGCCCTTGACCAAATTGACTCAAAAGGGTGTTCCGTTTGTGTGGTCGGACAAGTGCGATGAGAGCTTTCAGAAGCTCAAGACAGCCATGACCACAGCTCCAGTATTGGTGCTACCGTCAACCTCGAGTTCGTATACCGTGTATTGTGATGCCTCAAGAATTGGGATCGGTTGTGTATTAATGCAGGAGGGTAGAGTTATTGCTTATGCTTCTCGTCAGTTGAAGCCTCATGAGAAGAACTATCCCGTGCATGATTTCGAGCTGGCCGCCAGAGTTCATGCTTTAAAGATTTGGAGGCATTACTTGTATGGCATATCTTGTGAGGTATTTACTGATCACCGTAGCCTTCAACACTTGTTCAGGCAAAAGGATCTAAATTTGAGGCAGCGGAGATGGCTGGAATTGCTCAAGGATTACGATATTACTATACTATACCATCCGGGAAAGGCCAACGTGGTGGCCGATGCTTTGAGCCGAAAGGCAGTGAACACAGGGAGTTTGGCATACATTCCAATTAGAGAGAGACCTCTCGCAGTCGATGTCTAGACCTTGGCCAATAGGTTTGTGAGATTAGACATCTCGGAATCCAATCGGGTATTGGCTTGCGTGGTTTCTCGGTGTTCGTTATACGATCGCATCAGGGAGCGTCAGTATGACGATCACATTTGCTTGTCCTTACGGACAGAGTCCAGCATAATGATGCTAAAGATGTGACCACCGGCAACGATGGAGTGTTGAGGATGCAGGGCCGAATTTGTGTACCCAATGTGGATGGGCTCCGAGAGTTGATTCTGGAGGAGGCCCGTAGCTCACGGTATTCTATTCATCTAGGTGCTGCAAAGATGTACCAGGATTTGAAGCAACATTAATGGTGGAGAAGGATGAAGAAGGATATTGTGGGATTCGTAGCTCGGTGTCTCAACTGTCAGCAAGTAAAATATGAACATCAAAGGCCGGGTGGTTTGCTTCAGCAAATAGCTATTCCCGAGTGGAAATGGGAGCGGATCACTATGGACTTTGTTGTTGGACTCCCACAGACTTTGAAGAAGTTCGATGCTATTTGGGTGATTATGGATCAGCTGACCAAGTCCGCGCACTTCATTCCTATGTGTACTACCTATTCTTCAGAACGGTTGGCAAGGATTTATAACCGAGAGATTGTCCGGCTGCATGGTGTTCCAGTTTCTATCATTTCAGATAGAGGTACTCAGTTCACCTCGCAGTTCTGGAAAGCCGGGCAGAGGGAGTTGGGTACTCAGGTGGAATTGAGCATAGCATTTCATCCCCAGACGGATGGGCAGTCAGAACGTACCATTCAGATACTGGAGGACATGTTGCGTGCATGTGTTGTTGATTTCGGAGGTTCATGAGAGGAGTTTCTGCCTCTTGCAGAGTTCGCTTATAACAATAGCTATCAGTCAAGTATTCAAATGGCTCCGTATGAGGCTTTGTATGGGAGGCGGTGTAGATCTCCGGTTGGTTGGTTCGAGCACGGCGAAGCTAGG
>MCJB01004191.1:172741-276397 GCA_002018475.1 Nicotiana obtusifolia
AAGGTCTTGCTGAAGGTTTCGCCCATGAAAGGTGTTATGAGATTCGGGAAGAAGGGGAACTGAGTCCTCGGTTCATTGGGCCGTTTGAGGTGCTTCGAAGAGTCGGGGAGGTGGCTTATGAGCTTGCTTTGCCACCCAGTCTGTCGAGTGTGCACCCAGTATTTCATGTTTCGATGCTCCGGAAGTATATTGGAGACCCGTCTCATATTTTGGACTTCAGCACGATTCAAATGGATGATAATTTGACCTATGAGGTGGAGCCAGTGGCGATTTTGGATCGTCAGGTTCGGAAGTTGAGGTCCAAGGAGATAGCTTCAGTGAAGGTTCAATGGAGAGGTCGGTCCGTGGAGGAGGCTACCTGGGAAACCGAGCGGGAGATGCGGAGCAGATACCCTCACCTATTTGAGACTTCAGGTATGTTTCTTGAGTCGTTCGAGGACGAACGTTTGTTTACGTGGGGGAGAATGTAATGACCCAGCTAATCGTCTCGTGAGTTACCGCTCCATTTTCCCCATTTCTACTTTATTATGCTTCGTTACCCGTGTTTTATGTAATCACATTGAATGGGTTGCGTTCGGGGTAGATTTGGTAAGAAATGAGACACTTAGTCTCTTTCAAGAAGGTTTAAGTTGTAAAAGTCAATCATATGTTGACTTATGAGTTAGAGGGCTCGGATGTGATTTCCGACGATTCGGTTAGTTTCGGGAGATGATTGATGACTTAGGAGTGTGATCGGAATTGATTTCGGAGGTCCCGTGTAGAATTAGGCTTGAATTGGCGAAGTTAGAATTTTGGCGATTTCCGGTTGATAGGCGAGATTTTGATTCGAGGGTCGGAATGGAATTTCGAAAGTTGCCGTAGCTTCGATATTGAATTTATGACTTGTGTGCAAAATTTCAGGTCATTCGGACGAGGTACGGTTGGGTTTAGATTTAAAGAGCGATTTAGAAGATTTTTGGATCCTTAGGCTTGAATCCGACGCGAATTGGTGTTAATAGGTTGTTTAGAACGTTCCAAAGGTTGGAACACGTTCGAATAGTGCTATGGGATAGGTTGGCATGTTTAGTTAAGGTTCCAGAGGCCTCGGGTGAGTTTTGGGTGGTTAAACGGACTAATTCGTCGTTGGAAAAGAAAGTGGCAGAAGAACCAGATGCGAGAATGTGGACCGCATACCTCAAATGCGGACCGCATATCTCACAATGGGATAGCAAACTCAAACAGATTTCTGGGCAAGATTCGCTTCAAGAATGCGACCAGAAATGCGAACCGCAAACACGAAATGCGGACCGCATTCTTGACACAGAGACCGCAGAATGAGACAGAATTTTTAATGTCGAAAATGCGGTCAAGAATGCGATTGCATGCGAACCGCAAACCCTGCTTAACATCGAATTTGCGATGAAGGCTAGGGTTCAATCTGCGACGTTTGCGTCCACAATGCAGACTGCATATCTATTATGCGACAGATATGCGATCGCATATAGGGCCTGACAGGGGCGTTTTTGGTCTCGATTTCTGGCCCCTTTATAAATAGAAAATCAGTGCTCATTTACCATGAAAGACTCATTTTCGATGCCCACAAAGAGAAACACCTCCAAACACCATAAAATCACGACAAATCAACCTTAAAAACTATATCCAAGGGACATTTCTTGGACAAATTCTCAAGAGGAAGAGTGTTGACCATCTTGAACATTGTTGGAGCTGTAGAGCTCGGGTCGAATCAAGTATTGGGGACAATTCTTGGAAGATTCCCAAGGGAAAATATCGGGGTAAGTGTCCTAGACTTAAACTTGGGCAAATTACCCAAACCTACTGCTATTCTAGCTTATGATTGTGATTAAGTTGGGGGAATTGTGGAAAAACCCTAAGCTTAGATTTTAAGATTTGGAGGCCGAACCGCTGTAGAAACTCGATAATTTTAGTATGATTGAACTCGTGGGGAGATGAGGAACCCGTTGATGTAAAAGTTACTGAACTTCGAAAAGTGGGCCCGGGGCTCGGGTTTTGCTAATTTCGGGAGTTCTTAGTACTTTTGACTGTTTTTTCTTGGGCTTTGTTCCCTCAACATATTGTGACATATTTATTCTGAATTTGGATAGATTCGACGCACGTGGAGGCCAATTCAAAGGGCAAAGGCGTCGGGCTAAGGATTTAACCGGTTTGAGGTGAGTAATGATCTTAAATGATGCTTTGAGGGTTTGAAACTCCGGATTGCACATCGTAGTGCTATATTGAGGTGAGGCACGCGCTTGATGATGAGCGTGGGGTTGTTTACTACTAGGGATTGTGACTTGGTCCATCCCGATTGATAATTTTTACTATATATTTTATTTTATTGAAACTTATTTGATATCATCATGAATTGGGCTGATTGCCATTTTTGGGCTTCGTGCCGGTTATGTGAACCCTTCAAGGGTATTTATCACTGTTTCCTCACTGTGTTTATGTATTCCTTGAACTCAGTCACTTTTACTCAGTTTTTGAGGTTTACATAATGTTTTAAATGATGTTTTGGGCTGAGGACTATTGTTTTACTATGCCGAGGGGCAGGAGGTGATTTTTATGACTGAGTGCGGCCGAGGGCCATTTGTGAGGTTTTAAATGACATTTTAAAAGATGAAAATGGGATCGGGTGGCACGCCGCCACGGAATTTGATATGAATGGATCGGGTGGCACGCCACCACGAGATATTGCGCTTGGGCCGTAAGGGGCCCCTCCCGGCGTCTGTACACCCCCAGTGAGCGCGGTACCCATGGGAACGGGTGGCATGCCGCAACGAGATATGATGTGAAATGTAGCCCGAGGGGCTGGTATTGTTGTTTTCCTTTGCTTCATGTTATTTTTACTTGAGATGTTTACATGTTTACTCTTTCGTTGTGGACTGCTTTATGCCTTGTGTGTTTTTCTTACTTTCAGTCATTATTTATAATTATTACTCACTGAGTTGGAAGTACTCACATTACTCCCTGCACCCTGTGTGCAGATTCAGGCTTTATCGGTTCCGTTCCGAGACACGGATTATTACTGTCAGGGCGGCGACTCAGAGACTACGAGGTAGCTGTTGGCGTCCGTAGCCCCGTATCTCTTTTATCTTGTTGTTTCACTTTCTCAAAATAATTGTGCCAAAGATATTGTAATAGTAATCTTATTATTAGGATTTTCATTAGTTGCTCATAACTTTGTGACACCCCGGTTCAGGCTGTAGTCGGGATGGTTCACTATATTTTTCCGCAAATTACTGTTATTAAACCGTATGCAGTAAGTATCTAACCTAAACCAGGAGAAGTAGTGACGAGGGCTCGACATCCACACTTACTAGAAGTCAAACAAAATAATATAATAATTCATAACAGATATGAAGTTCACATCGATAATAGGGTAAATTTGTTCTTAATCTTCCAAATGTTTCCTTTAAAGTATAAATTTCTCGATATTTTATTCTACCTTAACAACTCCGAAAATTTCAAGTGCCAATATCAAATAAATAAGGAATACCATAAAAATACCGGGCAATAGTGAAAGGTTTATCTTGTGAATATTCGGACTACTAGCGATACAATGCACGATTCTGCCGAGGTCGTTCGGCCCGAGCCAGAATAATGTGTACACTGCCGAGGGTTGAGCGGCACGAACCGTAGATGCACCTATTATACTGCCGAGGCGTTCGGCCCGCTCCATGAGAAAGAAGGAAGTTACGAAATTACGAGACACGTGTTTACAATAAAGTACACGAGCACAAGATGAATATAATCTTTACCGTATATCAAATAACTCACCCAAAACTCAAAGTGTTATGGCTCGGCCTAGTATACATATATTTATTTCTAAACCAAATTCAGTTATAATTTAAATTAATTAATCCAGCACAACGAGTTCAAATAGTTCAATTATTACATGATAAATTCCTAAGTCTACCCGAACATAATCATGCTTTAGCTACGTACGGACTCTCGTCACCTCGTGCGCATGTAGCACCCACAACTAGTTGCACATAACAATAAATATCACCTAGGGGGTAGTTTCCCCCACAAGGTTAGACAGGAGACTTACCTAGCTCCGAAGTTCCAAAATCGGCTCCAACGCCTCTCTAACTCTTCAATTCAAGCCAAACTATCCAAAACTAGTCAAACAATGTGCAACTAAATCAAAATATACTATAATACCCATAATTAATCAATTTAAACAATTCCCAACTCCGCTCTAAAATTCGATAAAGTCAACCCTCGAGCCGACGAAAATTTTCGAAGATAAACATTACCCATAACAATACGAACTCAAATATATAATTTATTCCAAATTTCGTGTTCAATTTCGTGGTCGGAATCAAAAAATACCAATTTCTAGGTTTCCTACCAAAATCTCAATTTTCTACAAATTCCCATGCTTAAATCCATATACAAACCATGTAAAGAGATCACTTACCCCATAATAGATGATGAAGATGGCACTCTAAAATTGCTCCAAAATCGGCTCCCATGGACGAAATGAAGTGGAATTGAGCAAAACCCTCGTCTTAAAATAACACACTGCCCAGCCCGACCTTCGCACCTGTGGTCACCCAGCAGACCTCGCACCTGCGCCCCAACTAGCGCATCTTCGCTTCCGCCTCTGCGGGCCTCAAGCGCTTCTGCGCTCGTACACCTGCGCGTTTATGCTCGCTTCTACGGCCCATTCCTTTTGGCCAACCTCCGGTTCTATGCTGCCCCACTCCACAGTTGCGGTCCCCCTTCTGTGGCGAAACGACTGCACCAGCGGTCCCAGCACTGCCTAGCCAGGATGCGCTCCTACACTTGCTTGGCCCCTTTTGCAGTGTCGCACCTGCAACCCATTTTTCGCAGGTGCAATTGAACTAGAACTCAAGCCCTTACCAACAAGTTCCATAACATAACACGGACCTACTCAGGGTCTCAAATCACACCAACCACGCCAAAATCATGAATCGGCGATTGAAATTTTTCTTTAAACTTTTAAACTTTCAAACTTCGACGAACGCGTCCGAACCATACCAAAGCATTCCGGAACAACGCCAAACTTAGCGAACAAGTCATAAACCACAATACGAACCTATTCCAACGCTTGGAATTCCAAATGGACAAGAACACCAAAGCCCACCTCAAACCAAACTTAGGAAATTCTAAAGCTTTCCACATGCCAACTTTCCACAATAAGAACCGAAATGCTCTCGGGTGATCCAATACTCAACCCGAACATACGCCCAAGTCCGAAATCATAATACAAACCTATTGGAACCTTCTAATCCCGATTCCGTGGTTTATTACTCAAAAGTCAAACCTTAATCAATTCTTCCAATTAAAGCTTCAGAATTAGAAGTTTCCATCCGAATCAACTCTGAACTCCCCAAATTCGATTCCGGCTATGCGTACAAGTCATAATACTTGAAGTCTTATGGGATCTATTTACAATAACAAGGCCATTAGAATCAAAAGCCTCCCAAATCAATCAAAATATGGTGGTTGTCAAGCCCGCACATACAACCACCAACTACCTGTATAACGTAACACGCTGAAGGAACTGATCATTGCCACAATCATGCTGATCAGACCGTTACTAATCGACCTGACATCCTTCAATTCACTCTTGACTTGCCTTAGAAATAATAATAGCTCCATTCCAGAACTTAACGAAACTCAACAACACTCCTTTCGAGTGACCCAATTTGCGAGACCACATCATCTCAATACTCATGAACCATCTCATACCCTTCTCAAGAGCATAGTGGCATCTCCAACTGGTACACCCATTCTACAAGACCTTTCGCGAGTCCGAAGCTATTTCTCCCTTTCCTCCAATGCCGCAATGCAGACCTGATGATAACATAGAACACCCCAAGTCCCCTTTCATAATCAACCACAAAAACTCGATCCTTAACCACATAACGGTCCGAAATTCTTAGGCACTGCACCTTAAATTCTTGAACCCACTAGGACTGTTGTTAGGAGTCACCCACTCTGAACGGATCCCGAATATAACCAAACTCCAACGCTCTGCTAACACATGAACACCTTCTTAACGAAGCAACCGGCTGATTTTTTTTCCTTGTACATTACACCCACAAAAAGCATAAACTCTGAGTCTTCCCAAAAATCTGCAGATGAATCGATAAAGCGGAATATAGCACATATTTATCAATTTCTCTACTCGAATTACCCCCAATGTTTCCTTTTATTAGTCATAAAAAATCCACCAATGCACCGATAACCAGAAGCCGTACAAGCAGATAACCACGCGATCCAATCGTCGACGGTGGGCTCCCCCACTTAGTTTTAAGCTACCATCACATAATGTAGAGCCCACAGTGATTCCTCCTTCTCGATTACTATGACCTTGCACCATCAACCCGCCAAATTTCTTGTAGTTTCTTATAGTACTTTTCATGAAAATTCTGAGTTATCAGCCATAATCATATACTCCACTTTTAGCTTCGTGGTAAGTAGGACTCTTCGTAGAAACTTTATCAAAATCACACAATCGCTAACGTGTCCACAGAAGATAGCCCACCTGTGGAATTCCATACCAACATCTCCTAATGACACTGCATTGGATACAACTACCACTAAATCAGTAAACCCTCCTTAGCCCGTACTCATCCGCTAGTTGTACGAGTCTGTTCATTCCCTACTGACATCAACTAAAAGTGCGATAATACATTACAAACTCTAAGTCATGTTGCATACAAACGATAATCAAGTTTTCACACCCCTCTTTCTTTCAAGCAAAACTCATTTATGCCATATTCAATGTTCCTCAGTACAGTAGCCACCATCCCAAATACAATCCGTAGACCTAGTCACTTTTCCACCATGATTCCCAAACTGCTCTAAACATTTTCAAAGCACGCGGCTATCCTGCCACGGAATCCATATGCTAATCTGCCACTCTTACTTCGGTTAAACCATCTCCTTTAAGCAACTTCTCGACCCATGTTATTCATACTTGACCTGCTAGTAATTCAACCACTGTGAGACACCTCCCGCCATGCCCTTCCTCATACTTCACAGCCCGAGTATTGCCCCAAATCAAATCCATACCTGTGGCACCTGAACTAATGAATTGCTACCAACTCCAAACCTCCTAGAAGATCATCTTTCTCGAGCCATCAGCATTAGAAATACCAATTCGATTCTAAACTGTTACACACCGCTATCTCTGACAACCGCTCCTCAAGCACCATCTCGCAACACCTTGTCCCGAAGGCAAAAATCAAAGAAGACCATAACACCAGCGAACCTTGATGCATTCCAACAAGTACGACGACACCACATCTCAAATGAGAATTCCACCACACTCGAGAATATAAAGTCTCGCTACTCCATCAACCAAATCCTAAGCATTCATAGACCAATTATCTTTCCTTAGCTCGATTCAAATGCTAAACCCCTAAATCATGCACCGAGATATCCTCCTTTCAAATCATTCGCCGCCTCGACACATAGACAAGAACCCTACCATTACACCAACATTGTGCGATAATAATGCTTGAACATTATAGCAATCTGCACGTAGCCTCAAACCCATTGAAAATACAACTACTGAGCTGAAATGACAGAACATCCTTACGTAAGGCGATGGTAGTAGTCTGCCTGAAAATGCTGGGAAAAACATCCTGCACCACGTCTGCAGTACCACCATAAGTCCTCGACGCCCAATGGACAATAATTGTTTCACGTTGCATAAGATTAAGTAGGAAGGAGATAAAGGTATAAGCCTCAAAAAAATCAAATCACACAATGAGGAATCAAGAAGGGAAGTGCTCCTAACAGCCTTGTAGCCTCTCGAAGATAAGTACAGACGTCTCCATACCGATCCGCAAGAATCTACTAGACTTGCTCATGACTCGTGAGACCTATGTGAACCTAACGCTCTGATACCAATATGTTATGACCCAAAAGCTACTATAGATCGTGATGGCGCCAAACGCCATCGTCAGGCAAGCCAACGCTGATTTACCAATTTGATTAATCATTTTATTACTTTGAAATCATAATTTCCAATAATTAAATAGTATAAAATAGAATTTACGGGGTAAATAATAATATTTACACGAACCACAATAATTACCAACACATAGGAACCCATGAAACACGGTTTCACAAGTGCATAAGCATTTTCTAAGGAGTACAATAATAATATAACGTTTGTCTAGAATGTAAATAAGATAGGATAAAATAAATAGTACGATTGAGACTCGGTGGACTGCAATGCATAGCCTGGGTTGCAGCTCATACAACGTCTTCTCAACAGATGCGCCTACGCGCCAAGATGATCACCAAATGAACATGTCAGATCTTGCACATTTATTTCAGAAGTGCAGCATGAGTACATAAATCAACGCATAGCCAGTAAGTATCTAGCCTAACCTCGGAGAATTAGCGACGAGGGGTCGACATTGACACTAACTAGAGGTCCCATGAAATAATATAATAATTCATAACAGTAATGAAGTGCACAGCGATAGTGGGGTAAATCTGTAAATTTCTTAATCTTCCAAATGTTTCTTGTAAAGTATAAATTTCTCGATCTTGTATTCTACCTTAACAGCTCAGAAAATGTCAATTGCCGATTCCAAATAAATAAGGAATACCATAAAAATACCAGGCATTAGTGGAAGGTTTATCTCGTGAATATTCGTTCTACTAGCAATATAACGCATGATTCTGATGAGTTCGTTCGGCCTGATCCAGAATAATATTTACACTGCCGAGGTTCGAGAGGCACGAACTGTAGATGCATCTATTATACTGCCGAGGTGTTCGGCCCGCTCCACAAGAAAGGAAGGAAGTTACAGAACTACAAAACACGTGTTTACAATACAGTACATGAGCACAAGATGAATATAATCTTTACTGTTTCTAAAATAACTCGTCCACAACTCAAACTGTTAAGGCTCGGCCTATTATACATATATTTATTTTTAAATCAAATTGAGTTATAACTTTAATTAATTAAGCCAGCAGAACCAGTTCAAATAATTCAATTACTACATGATAAAGTCCTAAGTCTACCCCGACATAATTATGCTTTAGCTAAGTAACGGACTCTCGTCACCTCGTGCAGACGTAGCACCCACAACTAGTTGCGCATAACAATAAATATCACCTAGGGGGTAATTTCCCCCTCACAAGGTAAGACAGGAGACTTACCTAACTCCAAAGTTCCAAAACCGGCTTTAACAACTCGCTAACGCTTCAATTCAAGCCAAACGATCCAAAACTAGTCAATCAATGTGCAACTCAATAGAAGTATACTCTAATACCCATAATTAATCAATTTAAAAACTTTCGAACTTTGTTCGAAAAGTCGATAAAGTCAACACTCGGGCCCACATGCCCGGATTCCGAGAATATTCGAAGATAAACATTACTCATAACAATATGAACTCAAATATATAATTTATTCCAAATTCCATATCCAATTTCGTGGTCAAAATCTAAAAATACCAATTTCTAGGTTTCCTACCAAAATCCCAAATTTCTACAAATTCCCATTCTTAAATCCATATACAAACCATGTGTTTAACTCACAATGTGATGAAATCACTTACCCCATAATAGATGATCAAGATGGCACACCAAAATTGCTCCACAATCGGCTCCCATAGAATAAACGAAGTGGAATTGAGCCAAACCCCCTTTTAAAAGAACACACTGCCCAGCCCGACCTTCGCACCAGCGATCCATTGGCCGCTTCTGATGCTTCGCACTTGCGAAAAATCCATCGCAGGTGCGGCTCCAGCTCAACCCAACAGACCTTGCATCTCCGCCCCAAGTAGCGCATATGCGCTTCCGCTTTTCCGGGCATCAAGCGCTTTTGCACTCACGCACCTTCGCGTTTATGCTCGCTTTTGCGGCCCAGGCCTTTTGGCCAACCTCCGCTTATGTGCTGCCCCACTTCTGCAGAGAAACGATCGCATCTGCAGTCCTAGCATTGCCCAGCCAAGATCCGCTCCCGCGCTTGCCTGGCTGCTTTTGGGGTATCGTACCTGTGGCCCATTTTCCGCAGGTGCAATTGCACCACAACTCAGGCCCTTCAGCAATATAATAAAGCTCTAAATATATCCGCGGCTCGTCCGGAACACACCTGAAGGCCCCCGGGACCCGGTCCGAACTTATTAACAAGTTCCATATCATAACACGAACCTACTCGGGGTCTCTCAAATCACACCAACCACATCAAAATCACGAATCGACGATTGAAATCCTACTTTAATCTTTCAAACTTTGACGAACACGCTCGAACCATACCAAAACATTCCAGAATGACGCCAAACTTTGCATACAAGTCATAAACCACAATACGAACCTATTTCAAGGCTCGGAATCCCAAACAGTCATTGACAACACCAAAGTCCACCTCAAACCAAGCTTAGGAAATTCTAAAGCCTTCCAAATGCCAACTTTTCAAAATAAGCCCTGAAATGCTTCCGAGTGTTCCGATACTGATCCCGAACATACGCCCAAGTCCGAAATCATCATAAGAGCCTATTGGAATTTTCCATCTGAATCAACTCTGAACTCCCGGAAATTCGATTTCGACTACGTGTACAAGTCATAATACTTTAAGTGAAGCTACTCAAGGCATTAAATCACTAAACAACGCGCTAGAGCTTATAACGACTGTCGGGTCATTACAAAAAGACTTATTAACATGCTTTATTTTAAGTGCCTCTTAAGTGAGAACTCATTATCTTACTCGGTACTTTTCTATTTTAAATGGACATCACATTTTTACTTTAATTTGGTTCTCAAATTATACATATCACCCTATTGGATTTTTACTTTACTTAAAATAATTATCACGTTTTGCTTTAACTAATTCTATGTTTAATTCATTAATTTAATTGATGTTTTACTTTGTTTAAACATGATATTTTTACTTTATTTTATTTATTTCTAAACTAAGCCCGTCTGATACTCTATTTTGTATAAATTGTGCTTTACCTTACTTAAATTGATTTTAAATACAATCATTATCTCATTTGACGCCTTACTTTATTTACGATTGTTATTATGCTTTATTTTATTTACATATATCTCTCAAACATTTTAATTGATATTGACACATATACAATTTACATGGTAGCATGTGGGGGTTGACATGAGAATGTGATTGTTATTGTGGGCACGAGGTGCCAAACGTGTAAGATTTGGAAATTGTGGCTCATGATTTGTGGCTACGTGGTGTGGTGCATCGAGGTAATTCTTGTTGTAAGTCCATGTCTTGGAAACAATTGATTAATTGAGTTGCCATATGTTTTTCCTTATTTGAGTTCATTCACAACTCATATGTGCTCTGATTATTCTGCTGTTGTATTACCCGTCTACTTCTTGCTGCCATTTGTGTTTCTATTATTTTCAATGCTGTTTATAAATCAATTATGTTTTCGATGTTAGTCTTACATTGATGTTCTTTCCATTGTTAGGTTTATATTACATCTTGCACAATTTTATATGGCTAGTAGGTGTCTTTGCCTGGCCTCGTCACTACTCTACCAATGTTAGGCTTGATACTTACTAGGTACCGTTGTGGTGTTCTCATGCTACGCTTCTGTACATTTTTGTGCAGATCCAGTTACTTCTGATCGTGTGATTGAGAGTTGTGTCTGCTCGTGGGGAGACTTCAAGGTATACCTGCTTGAAGTTCGCAGACCTCGGAGTCACCTTCGGATATTATCTTTACTGCTATTTATCTTCAATTCAGAACAATATTGTCTTTAGAAATTATAGTGTTTGTCAGTTGAGCATATGATTCCATACTACCGAGTTTGGGAAATGTATAACTATTGGTCATTAGCAGCTACGTATGTCATTTACTGGTATATGTCTAATGATTAAATTGTTCAATTCTGTTATTAACTTAGCATGTTTTAGGCTTACCTAGTCTTAGGGATTAGGTGCCATCACGACATCTTAAGGTGGGAATTTGGGGTCAAGACAAGTGGTATTAGTTACTACTGTTCAGTTTGCCTTCAATAACGGCTACCAGCTGCTGACGACCAATTTTGACCCTCCCTTTTAAAATTAAATTATTTATGCTTATTAATTTGCAATAAATGTGGTAAAATATTTTCAAATCAATAATACCTATTTTACTTAAAATGTGGTAAAATATTTCAAATCAATAATACCTATTTTACTTAAAATATAATAGGAAATATTAATAAAAATGTTGAATTAATAATTTGGTATTAAATATTTATGAAATATATTACTCCTACTATTTTAGAATTATTAAAATAACCTTCATATTTTAATAAATAAGTCTTACATTTAATTTAATGAATCAATCTTTGATTTATAATTATATCACTTTTATTACTTTAATTAATCCGGAATTAGTTTCATAATTTAATAAATTAAGTATTTTAATAAATAAATAATTAGTTAAAGTAATTTATAATATATTTGATGACTATATTTTATCACGTTTATTTATAATTAATTAGTTTAATTAAGTTAATCTTTAAAGGGGTTAAAAAGCTCAAAAGGCTACAATTAAAATTAATTAACTAAACCCAAAGTGGTTATGGTATAAATCTTATTTCATTGTTATTGGCCCAAATACACAACCCAAGCGTCACAACCCGGTCCAGAACCCTTAGCCTTGTCCAATTTGGCAATCCATGCCAATCTCTGTGAGCCAATAACAGTGTGCCACGTCACCCGTCTTCCACACTCATATAGAAAACACAAACAAATCTGGGCCGTTGAGTCAACTCATCAGCGGTCTGTGATAAATCTATATTTTTCTCCTTTCTTTAAACATTACTGAGACCTCATCTCTGCCGTTGGATTATAGGAATCCAACGATCGTCCTTTTTTATAATAAAACCTTTTATTAATCCTTATGCCTTGAATTATCAAGACCGTTGATCAAATGATCCAACGGCCCAGATCCCGTCTCCCACTTTTAACCTAGAGACGACCCCATAAACCCTAATCACTTTCAACCTACCCAGCTGCCCTCATTTTCCAATTTCCTCTCTTTTCTCTCATTCCTATCAACCCCATCAAATCAAAAACCTTTCACAAAAGACCTTAAATCATTCTTTTTGTCCCTGCTAATCGCGAACCCCGCCTGAAATTTTTCTCTTTCATCACTTTGATTCAAACTTCGAACCCCCATAAATCCTAAACCAATTAGTACATGGGTATATCACCGTCCTTTCTGTTCATTCGAAACGAAGCATACATGATCATTATATTCAAACTCATCATCATTATTTGATGTCCAGAGGCCAAACACAGTGACCTCTGTACATTAGGGTTTGACCGATGGTCCAATGGCTTCAACGGTCGACCTCCTCGTGTCTTGGTAAATCCTACACTGTTTTCCCCTTTTCTCCTTCTGATTTTCACCTGTTTGCTATCGCCATCCACCTCATCGTCACACCCCACTAATTCTTGAAATCAATCAGAACCCTAGGACTTGAATGTCACTATCAATAGGGGCATTCAATGTCTTCAACAACCATACATCTAAGACCATTAGAAATACACTAAGAAATACATATATAAGCATTAAAAATTTGAGAATTCCTTGTTATTCTAAACGTTCAGAGCTTTTGTTTTAATCTCTTTTCTTTTCTTATTGTTCGAGTTCAACTACGGGGTTTAGCTGTGAGTTTGAATCCTTAAGGGGTTATTGAATTGCTCTTACTTGGTTTACTGCCCTGCAAAAAGTCAGTGCAAACTGGCCCCATTTATCTCATTTTTATCATGTAGTCCTATGTTGATAATGTTTTGTTTGTCAATCACCTGCTGTTTGTCATATATAATATACATGTTATGCCTTGTCTTGGTATTCAATCCTTATTGTTAGGTCATCAATTTTCAGATTAAATTATATTGTTCTTGGTACTGTCATCAACTTGTGATGTTATTGAACTTGATCTATCATGACTTAGCTAGTTGGAAATGTTTTGAATCGACATTCTCTCATGACTAAACCCTGTTAAGTTTCCTCATGACTAGATAGACTAGACTTTATGTTAATAATGATTGCATGAACACTGTCATGTCTGCTAAGCTTGTTGAATCATGTCCTTGAACATTTCTTTGTGTCCTTGTACCTCCAGGTTACTTAACCTGCTATTTATGTCATAATGTTGATCTTACAAATATACCTCATGTATTCCATGTTGTGCATTTAACATGCCTGACCTAATACTCTTGGTTGATAGGTATGTGAGCGATGACCTACCTGTTGTGTGCATAGCTGTTACTATTAGATCCTATTGAAGCTTCAAGATTAATTAAGTCCTATATTAACTATGTTGTATGTGATATGTGGTCTAGTAACTGGTTCTATAGATGTAAATGGAATAAAATTATATCTTTAAGCTCCTCTTGAGAACATTGTTGATATTTACTAACATTAAGCCATTTTTGATACTTCTAATATCCTGTTTGTTCGGATTCAGTTCCTATCTCCATGATGGCTTGTTTGGACTCTAATTAATAATCTGCTCATGTTATTGTACAGAATAACCTCTATGTAGTCCCTACAATTAACTTGGAAATATACGATATACCTTGCTAATGAGTTAGGGAATCTGCACACATGACTGAATATGACTTGACTAGGATAAATCTCTATAGTGAATGTTGATACTTCTATTTGATGATTGTTTGAGTTTTGTGAAACTCCTGCTGCTAAATAAATACTCTCCATGTTTGAGTGCACATTTATCATGTTAATTCTACTGTGCTCATAGACCATGCATGACTTTAGGATTGAGGAATTGTACACTTATACGTCTAAGTCCAAACTCTATTACTGGTGAAACATGTATGTCGATTGTACTTTTGTTTGGTTATGTCTTCACAATGATCTCTTGCCTACTTGTATATCAAGATATGAGACCTCTTAAGTCAATATTGTGCCCTTGAATGCTTCTATGCTTTGTTGATGAACGTAGTATCCTATCTGTTCATTAGTCTTCAAGCATTGTGTGTTTGAACTTTTTAAAAGGTTCACTATGATTCCTGTACCTACAGTTTGTTTCTTTCTTAGCCTTTTTATTTTTGTTTGTCACGACCCAAATCCCCACCAAAGGTGTCGTGATGGCACCTAGTCTCTAAGACTAGGTAAGCTGATTACTTATAAGAATTAAGTCAATATAACAATCATAATTTAAAATAGAGTTTACTGTAAATACTAAAATAAAAGCGAAATAAGCCTACACGTAAATAATCATAACAACCTCCCAAGACTAGGTAATACAGAGTCATGAACTCTAGCTGAATACATGGAAAGATCTCAAAAATTAAAATATAATATTGTTCGGATATCAAGCTGACAGTACAATTAAAAAAAAAGACTCCAAGGGACTGCGACGACCAAGCAGCTCTACCTTGAATCATCGCGACCGATAAGCTAACTCTTCCTGAGTCCGATATCACCAATACCTGGATCTGCAAAAAAATGTGTAGAAGTGTAGTATGAGTACACCACAATCGACACCCAGTAAGTATCAACACTGACCTCGGTGGAGTAGTGATGAGGTACAAGTCAAGACACCTACTAGTCAAAATAACCTGTGCAATATAGAAGTATAACGCTAACAATGAAAGCAGGAATAAGTAAATGGCAACAAGAATCAACATGTGATATAAATAGTAAAGTAATAAGAACATCGTGAAAGTACCATTGAAACAAACTAAGGAAAACAATAACAACCGATTAATCAAGTCATTCTTATACAAGTTTCGCAATGAAATTACTCCGAGATACATCATCTCATAATCACAAGTCATGAGTCTTAACCCACCAATCATATGCTCATGACACTTTATGCCCACATTAATAATCACAACCGCACGGATAACTCACTTGCCAATATCTCAATCCGACCGCATGATCATAGGCTCACAATCACAATTCGCCTGGCGTAGTCATAGGCTCACTATCGCAATGAAAAAAAATAATAAAAGAATACATGGGCATGATCAATATATGTTAAGTCTCGTACTCCTGAACTAGTATGAGTGGCATGCTACGGTGTATGCTTGTCCGAATGTATTATTACAGCCCAAATCAATAAATAATATCAAAGACATTAAGAAGCTCATTCAAGCAATGCAAAAAGTCACATAAGGTGTATGATAGACATAAGGAAAATCACATCAGCACATGAGTATCATCAACAAAATGCCCCCAGGCCATCACACATCATCCCTGACATTGCCACCCTTTTCTCTCTGATAGCCACTCGTATCACTCTGCCCTGACAATATCATTAGCCACCTGTATCACTCTGATAGCCACCTACCTCAGTCTGCATAATAGCCACCCTTATCGCTCCACCCGGACAATAAAACAATAGCCACCTGTAACGCTCTGCACAATCAACAATAGTAAGATGCCACCCTTATGCCCCGTAGAACAACACCAATGAGATGCCACCCTTATTCTTCGCATAAAAACAACCAATCCACACAACAATTCACATGTGCTAACAACACGTCATATCAACTCGTACCACAAGTTCTCATAGGCCACACCTTTCCAAAAGAGCCAACAATATCAATATTTCCACAACAAATAGCCCACGGCTTAAAACACAATGTGTATAGAATCTCAACAACACAAAAATAAATGGGAAAGTAACTCAACAATGAACAACACCTCCTTTAAACACAAGTTCAATTAAAATAGATTAATGACTTTTAATAACTTCAACTTCAATTAATTGCTTACGAATAAACTCGATAATGAAGGTATTTCCATGAATGGCAAACTTCGGGTTCTACTGCATGCAATAAGCTAACAATGAAAGAGATGGCACGAACTAGCAACTACATCTAAATGCATTGAAATAACCCAGCAACAAAAGGATATCATGTAACAACAAATTTAGATAAAACATGTGAAAGTAAACATGACAAATAAAGGATATAACATGCGCTAAGAATTTCAAATAAATACATGAAAGGAGCCTAAGAGTGTAAACCAGTATATTTCCATATATAAGCCCGAGTACGCACCTGTCACTTTGCATAAACGGCTTTCACATGACACAAATAGCACAAACGACTCAAATCCAAAGGGGGTAGTTCCCCCACACAAAATTAGCAAGATACTTATCTAAAAGAAGCAAAATCAATACTCTAAATGACCTTCTCGTGTGAACAAACCTCCGAACGGCTCAAAATCTAGCCAAAATAAGTTAATATCATAAATAAATATCATAGGAAATAATTTCGGATAATAAAGCTTCAATCTTTAATGAAAATTAAAAAGTCAACTCAAAAAGTCAACCCCGAGCCCGCACCTCGGAACCCAACAAAATTTATAAAATCCGAACACCCATTTTGATATGAGTCCAACGATATCTAAATTATCTAATTCCAACATCAAATTTGCATTCAAATCCTCATTTTACACTTTAGAAAGTTTTTACAAAAATCCTCAATTTTCTCCAACTCAAATCACTAATTTAATGATAAAAACAAAGATGGAATCATGAAATATAATCAAATACGGATGAAGAACACTTACCCCAATCCAAAGCCCCTTCAAAGATCGCCTAAAGTCGAGCTCTTTAACCCAAAAAGTGATAAAATATCAAAAACCCTTGACATAGAGTACTTTATATTCTGCCAGTGATTTACTTATCGCGATCACGGAGACAAAAACATAATAGCTGACCAAAAGTTCTTCGTGAATGAGTACAAGAAGTCGCAAACGCAACACACAGCCTCCAGCTCCCTACGCGATCATGGGCAACAAAGGCCTGGCGCCCCTTCCAGTTTCCCTTATACGCGATCACGTACCTGTGATCGCGAACACGATTGCATAAGCCCTCAAGCTTCGTGAACGCGATCGGCTCTTTGCGATCGCGAAGAACAAAATACTTGATTCTACCATAACACTATGCGAACGCGAATGAACAGGTACGAACGTGATTAACAAGACACCACATAACAGTCAGCTATCCAAAAATGGGAGGAAATGGCCTGTAGTACATCCAAAACACACCCGAGGCCCTCGAGACCCCCTCCGAACATACTAACATGTTCCATAACATAACCAGACTTGCTCGAGGCCTCAAATCACATAAAAAAACATTAAAACTCTGAATTGCACCTCAAATCGAACTTAATGAACTTTCAACTTCAATAACTCGTGCCGAATCATATCAAATCATCTAAGAATTATGTCAAATTTTGCATGCAAGTCCCAAAATGACACAACAGAGCTATTCTATCTCCTGGAATCGCAATCCGAACCTGCAATCAACAAAGTCAACTCCCGATCAAACCTCTCAACCTTCCAAACCGTCAACTTTCCAACTTCTGCCAAACGCATCAAATCAACCTACGGACCTCCAAATCCAAATCTGAGCATACGCCTATGTCCAAAATCACCATACAAAACTATTGGAATCATCAAAATACCATTCCGGAGTCGTCTACACAAAAGTCAAACTAAGATCAACTCTTGCCACTAGAGTATATAAACAAGAGTCATTCTTCAAAATCAATCCTGAATCATACGAAACCTAAACCCGGCCACACACGCAAGTCAGGATACACAATACAAAGTTGTTCATGACCTTAAGCCATCGAACATTGTGCTAATTCTCAAAACGACCGGTCGGGTCATTACATATTTAAACCTTTTAGGAGGACTAGAAGTAGATGGTTAATGGTATTTGGGTGTGAAACCTAATTTTGGATGAGGAACCTTTCTCAGACACAAGAACTGCTCGAGGTCCATGAGACCCTCGTGAACTTTGAAGTACCAGGGGTTCACAAGGGTATTTTGTCCCTAAACATGGGCTCACCCCAGGCCATTAATCATTAACTTCTACTAATCCTCATAGGATTAGCATGAAATACAATTTTTCCATTTCATTCCTTAATCCTTTATTATTTGCGTAAATCTATATTTTATTTGATATAGGCTTATGATCCTTTTATTTTTATTTTTGTGCATGTGTGACTTGAGCCTATTGAGTTTAATTGGGAACTCAAGCGCAAAGTTCAGTCCAGTTGTTCCTCTGTAGTGCATAGGACGCCTGCCGCTCAGCCCAAGTGCTATTGGGCTTGATTAAGCCTACCAAGCCTAGATCGCCTAGAGTCTACCACTTGATTAAGCCTACCAGGCTCGGATCGCCAAGAGTCTTGTCTCTTTACCCTTATTTATTTCAAACTTATTTCACTACTGTCTGATATGTCGCTTATGTATACACTGTTGAATGACTAACGTTATTATTAGATAACTTCAATACCTTGATTGTGCAGGAAACATTGGCAAACCCAAAGAATATAGGCAAAAAGAAATCAAGTTAAATTCTTCTCATTTTAAGCATGTCAATACTTGATCACTAACTGATTTCGAAGATTGTATTTGTTTTTAAAATAATGTTCTACCTTCTTATCATTAACAACTTTCAACGAGTGTGGATTTTTGACAGATATCCATTTCATATGAAAACTCTTTTAAAAAATCAGAACCGCGAAAGATTATTCCTAAGCATACAGCCAACTCTTACAAATGGGCTGGACCTTGACGGGAATTTTAAAAAAATGCAATGTTTCTTTATAATTGATTCTCAAGTGAAGTACTCTCACTTATGATATGTTTTAAGATAATTCTCTACCATACCAAATCTCATAGACCTAACTCTCTTTCAAACAAGAATTCCTTTTTACAAGATTCTTTTAGATATATCCGGTTTTTCAACTTCCTAAGTATACACATTTCTAAAGTAACTTTTGTAAAAACCAAGCTTGTAACCTTTTCAAAGTACGTACACGCCCTTCTTTTTAAATAGTGAACCTTAGACTTCGAATATTTTACGGGCTTTAACACCTGACTAAGCAGAGTATGGACCCTTACTTCCTCGAACCTAGCCAATGCCTGAGGATCTATCTTAGGTAAATTTTAAGGGATGCCTAACACCTTCCGCATAGAATAACTAGAAACCTTACCAAAATCTCAATGGTTAGCAGACTATTAGGACAATGAGCTTACAGACTTATAGGTACCCTAATATACCTTAAATATTAGGTGGCAACTCTCTTTTATTAACCTTAGATGAACCATTAATTGTATTTGTTTTGACTAGTGCAAAATAGGGTGCAACATAAGTCCGGCTCTGTTGAGGATTTTCATACCTAAGTTCTGACCTTAGTAGGACTTAGGTTAGATTTGAAATTGGGGATGTTTTTTTACATTTGAATTTAATTGTGCTTAATATTGTAAAATTTGTGTTTACTTGTATTACCTGTTTACATTTTCATAACCTGTCAAACATGTACTTATATGCTTTCTTTTAATATTGTTTCTGCTATTACAATTATTGCTACTGCTTTATACATTGTCATCATATTTTTCTTATCGAGTCTTGGCCGTACACAATCACACACAAATGACATGCGAGGGTTCACTTTTACACCCCTCCGAACTTTCTTTCAAAATTCTCTAGTTTCAGAAAACGGCTTTAGCAGGTCAACTGATAACGTCTCATAGTTATTCAGTCCAACTCTAATATTAGAAAACACTCTACTCTAGCAAACATAGGTCATGCTGCATAAACCTTAGGTGAGTTAGTCCTTAGTATTGACTCACAATTAAGAAAGCCACCTCAATGTCAATGGGTTATGCACCCTACGACATGCCTTTAGTGGAATGATGGACAAATCTAGATAAGGCGCTAGAGATCCGAAGCAAACACTTACCAAACCTTTAACCTCTTTAGATGGAGATCAACTGCAACGTCCCCGAGATTAACATGGTCATGGGTGCACCATACAAGTTGAAAGAGTGGTAGAGAAACATTCGCCGGGAATATGGGAATGAGACCACAACACACTGACCTCCTTGATGAACATCCGAGCCGAAAAAGTCCTTACTAGGCTGCTCATAGAGTTTTGGGACCCAGCTAAGGCGGTCTTCAAGTTTGTCGATTCTGAGTTGGCACCAACTCTGGAAGATATTACTAGCTTCACGGAGTTACCATTTGCTAGATGAAAACCAATACTGTCAATCCTCATGCCTGACCACAGTTTCCTCCATGCATTGGGTCCGACAAACAACGGAAATTTGTGAAACATCAAAGATGGATGGGTTAGTTTGGACCAGCTGTTTGACATATTCGGACACTAGAAAATTTATAAGTGGCTTCTTGAATAATTCCAATGCGATCAAGCAGCATGGGAAAGTCTTCAGCTCCTAACCATTTCTATGGCATAGTTGAGACTATTAGCTTTCCTGCAAATAAAGGGACGAATCAACATCAACCTGTTACCCCTGGTCTTGGCAATCTTTCGAGGGAATTTGCAAGTCACCCATGTCCCCATGATTCTGGCAGAGACATCTTGGGCACTGTCAGCATGCTCCAAAGGATATGATTTTTTCAAAGGCTGTAACTTACTACTCCAGATATAGGCCACAGAACATTCTTATAGAGGGAGGCAACCATTGACTTTTTCTTGGCACCAGTAACATGATCAGGATCCATAATGAAAGGATGAAACATCGGGTTACGCCGCATGGGTAAGAGGAGTGGCGAGACATGTTGACCCATATGAGTGGAGAATTCGCGAACTGGAAACTTTCGTGGTTAAGTGGCAGGGCAATCTTGAGAAGCTCGAGAAAGTACTTCATCGAGTTAGTAGGATTGGAAGGAGTTCAACCGTATACGCCTCTGAGGGTTCTAAGGCAATTTGGTCTTATTCAAGACGTGCCCCTCTGGTCAAGGACAACTTTGTATGAAGATGATTACAACGGAAAAATTCCAATCCAGAGGGTAAGAAGGCTCCAAGATGAATGGAACGACTTTATCATGATGCCTATGGGGTAAAATCTCGGGTGCAAGCTTGAGTACTTCATGTGGATCAACAAGGAGGACGAGTTGGCCAGACCTAGCAGAGAAGGATTGACTCGACTCGAGGATTCAGCAGCAACTCTATAGATATAACATGAGATTTTACCCCACTATCGCGTCACCACCGCCATACATCAAGCAGTGGTTCCAGGGTTAGTCGAACCACATGTTGCCGCCGCCAGAGGATGATAACCAGGTGACTAAGTACATACAGATTGAGTCAGCAATAGGAGGATACTAAGGAGGAACCAGAGTACAACAACGACGAGGAGGAAGAGGATGTTGAAGAGGACCCTGAAGAAGAAACCTTGGGAGGTGACTCTGGCAATGATTATTAAGTGGCTGGCTGATTATCCTTTTCTTGTACCCTTTTTCATTTCCCTAAGGGCGAACCTATGAGCCAATGTAATCTTTTGTGAACTTTGAAAACAATGTTATAACCACCATTCCCATCTTATTGTAACCCAAAGCCTATAAATAAAAATTAAAGCTTGCTCCGGACCGAAATGTGTCAAAATTTGATTGTTCGTCAAACACTCTTGACATAGGCCTCCCTCAGGCAAATAGAGGTCCTTTGTATCATAGGAGATGCGCCTATCTAAAAACATGAATTAATTGCTTTATGTGGTCATATTTGTACAATCTTTGAAACTAACTTCTACTTTTCCTATTTTTCTCGCTTTATTGCTTTATTTTATCCCCGAAAACAAAGGTTGGTTTGTGTTTATACGCTAAACTAGCTGAGTCATTGTACAAGCTAAGATCCAAGGGAAAGATATCTGCAGAACGATGACCCATCCGAAAATGCTCTAGAGTAGCCGACAACGCAGGGCAATCGGGGGAAAAGAATGATACCTGAAATGACGAACACGTTGCTAGAATGGAGCAGGAAATGGAGTCACTAGGAGAAGAAGTACAGCAGATCCGGGAGCTGGCACACTTGGCCATGATGATGCTTCCGCAACCACCCCGGTTCCCTTCTTTGGATTCAATCCCTGATCATTTTTCTTCATCAACCTGACAAACAACCAGTACCCCAACCGCTATTACTACAAATCCCGCAACGCAAGTTATACACAAGTAATCCTAATCCACCAAACCCTTTTATACACACAACTTATGTCCCAAACTATTTCCAAGCACCACAAAATGCACCATCCACCACCAATTTAGTTCACACCCCTCCTCGTGACAGTGCCACTTTTATCAACAACCACACTGATCACATACCTGCGGCACATACCGCCACACATAAGCGGTATGTTTCACCTGTATATGCCACCTTTAAACCTACCTTTACCGCGCCTGTCACTGTTATAGTGCCCTATAAGATCGACCAATATGCTGAGATGGAGAAAAAAGCAGAATACAAGGAAGAGGAGTTAGTGTCGGAACAACTGCGAGTACTGAGAAAACAGATGAAGAATCTCTAGGTTGCTCGAGGAAGCCAGAGCTTGATTATAAGGACCTGCGTATACATCCCGATGTTGACATGCCTGTAGGGAATAAGCTTCCAATGTTCGACATTTTTGTTGGAATGAGTGATCCCCACGCTCATTTGAGGGCCTATTGTGACAAGTTGGTCGGAGTGGGAAAAAATAAAAAGCTTAGAATGAAGTTGTTTATAAGGAGTCTGATGGGAGAAGCGCTTACTTGGTATACCCGACAAGACCCCAGGAATTGGAGAGAGTGGCAGGACACGGCAGTGGATTTTATGAATCGCTTCTGATTTAATACCGAGATCACCCTAGACATGTTCGCTTTAGTGACTTTGCTGAAGAAACCCTTTGAATCATTTCAAGAGTACGCTCGCTGCTGGAGATCAGAAGTTGCCAGGACCCAACCTCCATTGGATGATAATGAGCTAACCATGTATTTTATCCGGGCCCAAGAGGGGATTTATTTTGAAAAATGAACGGCCATAATGGGTCAAAAATTTCCCAAACTGGTTAAAATGTGAGACTTCCTGGAAGAAGGTATCAAGTCAAGAAAAATACAGTCAATGGCCATGGTGTAAGCTGCTAGCAAGGCTATACAATCTGGTTCCAAATGGAAGAAGAAGAAAGAGGAAGTAACGGCAATCGTCCCTTACGGTCAGTCAAGTCCTCCTCGCCAAACCAAATCTTATCCCACAAACACTCATCCCCTCACATGAACCCACTTATGCCCCAGTATATAACACCTAACCATACTACAATGCTCAACCCCACTACAACCCGTCCTGAGCCAATATACATCCAAACCTACCATGACCATATGCCCTAGTTCAACCACCACCCACCAAAATAGACCTGCCTATGCACCCAGGCCACGCCCAAACTTTGAAGAAATAAATCTTAAAAACTTTAATCCAATTGCTTAACCTTTAGCCCAGTTGTTGAAAGGTTGAGAAGAGTGGAACTGATATATTCAATTAACGGAAGAATTCCCAACCAACCCTCCAAATATTTTGATGAAACCAAGCATTCTGCCTACAATTCGGGTGTTCCTGGGCATGAAATTGAGGATTGCTATAGATTGAAGAATGAGATCGAGCTGCTAATCAAGAATGGAGCTATCCAACGTACCCCGTCCCCACCAAATGTAAACACTAACCCATTGCCAAGATAGAAATCAAGGAGCAAACATGATTGCATCGGACAAGGATTATGACTTGAAGGGGACTATCGTCACTATCAGGAATGTCGAAGCTGCAACAGTGCCACCTCGAGTGACTCCCTTGACCACTGTGCAGCTGCAACCTCCTGTGATGGTTAAGACAGACCAACAACGGTCCACCACCACCATCAGAGATGAGGGGAGCCGAGAATACAAACTTGTTCCATGGACTTACTAGTCAAAGGGAGAGGGCAAAATGACAAAGTCCACAGCTGCTCACGGGATGACTAGATCAGGAAGGTGTTACGCTACAGAAGAGGTGGACCGAGAGAATCCAAGTAGGGAACATAACCAAAGAAGTAACATAAAAGACGTTGAGGCAATAGAGTTTTAGAGGAAGATTACAATTAAAGAATATTCCATAGAAGAGCATTTGAGGAAGACCCCTGGTCATATATCAATTATGGATTTGTTGATGAGCTTCCACATTCATAGGGACGCTTTGGTAAAGGTGCTAAGTGGCGTAAGTGCCAAGTAATATTACCAGCGAGGCGTTAGCACCAACTATTGGGAAGATGATCGAAGCAAACAAGATTTATTTTTGGTCAATTGTGGAGGGTATGGATCACAATAAAGCTCTGCACATTACAGTCAATTGTGGGGACAAAGCCGTGCTTCTAGTGGTTGTCGATGGAGGATCCAGAGTAAACATTGGCCCATTATTTACTCTATGAGAATACGGTATTCATTTGAGGGAAGTGAAAGAAAGCCATGTAAGGGTGAGGGCTTTCGATGGGTCGTAGAAGGATGTCATTGGAGAGAACTACTTAGCCTTACAGATTAGACCAGTTGAGTTTGCGATATTGTTTCATGTGATGGACATTTCGTCTTCTTACAGCCTGTTACAGGGAAGGCCCCAGATACATATAGAAGGGGTAATTCCTTCCACTCTCAATCAGTGTATGAAATTTGAGTGGGATTGTCAAGATATTGTGATACATGGGGAATGGAGTCGGTCCGCTAACCTGGAGCATGTGGTTCCTTTAATACAAGGATTAGATACGGTCATCTTTCATGCGGTCGAGATCATGAAAGAAACAGAAGTGCAGAAGAGTGAGCAGAACCATGGTGTGCAATCACCGTACAGGTCAAAGATGGCAATGTAAGAGATGATGAAGTATGGGTACCGACTAAGGACTGGGCTGGGAACCCGATCAGATGGGTTAACAGAGCCAATTGAACCGAAATGGCAAAAAGGTATAGCGGCTTGGGGTACCAACCTACAACTAGAAGAACGTATAACGGTAACCCTGGGAAGAAGGTTTTCTTACCAAAGCGTATTCCGAGCCAGAGTCAAAGCTCATCGTCAGAAGATGATATCATCAATCGGATGGGAAGATTGTTCGTGGCCATGATCGAGGATTGTTGCATCTAAGCTGATATCAAGATACCGACCATTCGGTATGCCGAACCAGGAGAGACCTTGAAGAATTGGACCACCAGTCCATCTCTGATTCGCTGGGAGTCTTAGTAATGTGGAATTGTAGAAATTTTTAAAAACGCATGGGCAATTGAGGCCCGAACCATGCATGCGCGTTTTTTGTCAAATTTTTCTCTTTGAACGTTGAGACATTCCTTTTGATGAAATAAAAAAAATTCCTGAAATCATTGCAAATTCATATTTGCCCTTATTAATACTTAGTTTCCTTTTTGTAATCAAATCAACAAAAACCTGCGTTCCGCGATTATGACATGTAACGAAACCTTTGAGAAAAATGATCTAGACTACGAAGAGTATGACGAGATCATGATTCCTGAGAACCTCCAGCAAGAGATCGAGTAGCTATAAATCCAGAAGAAGCTCAACCTCAAAGAAACAGAAGTAATTAACTTGGGAAGTAAAGAACATGTGAAAGAAACTCGAATCAACATCTATTTGAAGGCGGAACAGAAGGAAGAATTGGTAGAGCTCCTCCAAGAATACATCAACATATTCGCTTGGTCATATGATGACATGCGCAGATTAAGTACCGACATCGTCTAACACTGATTTCCCCACGATCGCCCCAAGCCACTGGTCAAGTAGAAACCAAGAAAATTCAAGCCAGATTGAGTCAAAGATAAAAGAAGAAGTCACCGAGCAGATAGAAGCGAATGTGGTGAGAGTCATCAATTATCCTACGTCGTTGGAAAACATCTTATCGGTATCGAAGAAGGATGGAAAGATTAGGATATGTGTGGACTATCAATATCTTAACAAAGCCAATCCCAAGAATGATTTTCCCATGCTAAATATCCATATCCTTATCGATAACTACGCGAAATATGAGTTGCAATCATTCGTGGATTGTTTCGCCGGATACCACCAGATTTTAATGCACGAAGAAGACGCGGAGAAGACAGCATTCACCATGCAAATGGGGATTTTGTTGCTATAGGGTCATGCTATTTGGTATCAAGAATGCCGGTCCTACATAAGGGCCACAACGACCCACTTTCACGACCTTATCCACAAGGAAATTGAGGTATATGTGGATGACGTGATCATCAAGTCTCAAAAGATTGCGGATCATTTGTGTGACTTAAAGAAGTTCTTTGAACAATTACGGAGATACAGGTTAAAGTTGAATCCTGCGAAGTGTGCATTCGGAGTCCCCGTAGAAAAACTATTAGGTTTCATTGTCAGCAGAAAAGGGATAGAGTTGGATCCCTCAAAGATAAAGCCCATCCAATACTTGCATCTACCCAAAAGCAAGAAGGACGTGATGAGCTTCCTCGGTAGAATAAACTACATCAGCATGTTCATAGCCCAGTCAATAGTAATCTGCGAGCCGATTTTCAAATTGTTGAATAAAGATGCTACTACAAAGTGGACAGAAGAATGTCAGAAAGCTTTCGACAGGATCAAGGAGTATTTGTCGAATCCACCAGTGTTATCTCCTCCCGAACCTGGGAAGACACTGCTACTATACTTGAGCATCTTAGATAATGCATTCAGATGCCTATTAGGACAACACGATGAGACTGGAAAAAGGGAGATGGCTATCTATTACCTGAGCAAGAAATTCACACTGTAGGAAACCAGATACACCTTGTTAAAACGGACTTGTTGCGCTCTGACCTAGATCACTCAAAATTTAAGACACTACCTATCAGCATATACCACACATCTGATATCCTGACTCGACCTGCTCAAGTACATCTTCTAGACGCCGATGCCTACAGGAATGTTGGCCAAGTGGCAGATTCTTCTCAGTGAGTTCGACATTGCGTACGTGACACAGAAAGCTATCAAAGGACAAGCATTGGCCAATCATCTTGTAGAGTACCCAGTGGACAATGATTATGAGCCACTTGCCACAAATTTCCTGATGAAGAAGTGATGTTCGCAGGGGAGGACATTGCAGAGTCATATCCAAGGTGGAGAATGTTTTTCGACGGAGCAGCAAATTCAAAAGGTGTAGGTATTGGGGCAGTCCTAATTTCTGAGTCGGGACAACATTACCCAGTTTCATCGAAGATAAGATTCCCCTGCAAAAATAATATGGCGGAATATGAAGCATGTATCATTGGAATTAGGATAGCGTTCAACATGAACATCGAGGAACCTTTGGTCGTAGGAGATTCTAATTTGCTGATACACAAAGTTCAGGGCAAATGGACCTCTAAGAATGTCAACAACCTCCAATACTTGCATTACGTAAAGGAGTTGAGTAAGAAGTTCACCAAGATAGAGTTCAAGCATGTTCCTAGAATCCAAAATGAGTTCACCGACACTCTTGCAACTTTGTCATATACGATCCAGCATCCAGACACGAATTAGATCAAACCCATCGAGATAGAGGTTCGAGATCAGGGTGCATATTATTTCCATGAAGATGAAGAGCCAAACGGTAAGCCTTGGTACTACGACATCAAAATGTCCCTCGAAGTAAGAGAATACACAAAAAAATGCCACCAATGGTTAGAAGCGAGCACTAAGAAGACTAGAAAACCATTTTTTCTTTAACGAGGAAATCCAGTATAGGAGGACCCCCGGACTTCGATCTGTTAAGGTGTGTAGATGCTGCAAAAGCAAAAAGGTTATTGGAAGAGATACATGCAGGAACATACGGGCCTCATATGAACGATTTCACCTTAGCCAAGAAGATTCTGAGAGCTGGATACTTTTGGATGATAATGGAAAGTGATAATATCCGCTACGAGCAAAAGTATCACCAGTGTTAGATTCACGGGGATTTCATCTAGGACCCACCTAATGAGCTGAACGTAATGGGTTATCCTTGGCTATTCGTCACTTGGGGCATGGACGTAATCGGACCCATAGAACATGCCGCATCAAACGGGCATCATTTCATCTTGGTATCCATCACTATTTAACCAAATGGGTTGAAGCCTCTACATACAAGGTTGTCACGAAGAAGGTGGTGGCCGATTTTGTACGTAACAATGCAGTCTGTAGATTCCGAATTCTGACGTCAATCATAAATGACAATACAACCAATCTCAACAGCAATCTCATAAGGGAGATCTGCGAGAAGTATAGAATCATCCTCCGTAATTCCACAACCTATAGGCCAAAAATGAATGGAGCAGTCGAAGCAGCCAACAAAAACATCAAAAGGATCTTATGGAAGATAGTGAACAATCACAGGCAATGGCACGTGTCAACAAAGAACAACTCATAATCATCGATGAAAAGAGAATTAATGCAGTGTGTCATGGTCAGCTGTATCAAAATAAGATAGGCAACGCATTCAACAGAAAGGTGAAACCTAAAAAGTTCACACCTGGGAAACTAATGTTGAAAAGGATACTTCCCAATCAAAAAGAGGCCAAAGGATAATTTCTACCGAACTGGCAGGGTATTTATCAGATGACCAGGTTAGGAAGGTGTTACGCTTTAGAAGAGATAAACTGAGGAAACTCGAATAGCGAGAAAAATTAAAGAAGAAACATAACAGATGCTGAGGCGGTGGAATTTTGGAGGAAGATGCCAGTGAAAGAGTATTACGTGGAAGAACAACTGAGGAAGACCCCTGCACTTATATCGACCATGGATCTGCTAATGAGTTTTAATAGTCATAGGGATGCTTCGGTGAAGGTTATAAGCGGAGCAAGTGTGCCAAGAAATACCACCAACGAGGCATTAGCAGCAACCATTGGATGGATGGTCGAAGAAAACATGATTTCCTTTCGAAGAGATGAACGCTTTGTGGAAGGTGTGGATCATAACAGAGCTCTATACATCACAATCACGTGCAGGGATAAAGTTGTGTCTCGAGTGCTTGTCGATGAAGGATCTGGAGTTAGTATTTGCCCGTTCTCTACTCTACGAGAATTGGTTATTCATTTGAGGGAGGTAAAGAAAGCTATGTGAGAGTAAGGGATTTCGATGGGTCGCAAAAGGATGTCATTGGAGAGATCTTCTTAGCCTTGAAGATTGGACCAGTTGAGTTCCCATAATATTTCAGGTGATGGACATTTCATCTTCGTACAACTTGTATGAAGTTCCTTCCACTCTCCACTAATGTATGAAGTTCGAGCGGGATAGCCAAGAGATTGTAATTCATGGAGAATGGAGTTGGTCAGCTTATTGGACTATGGGGTCTCAAGGATTGGATGGGGTCGCCTTCATGCGGTCGAGATCATGCAGGCCATGGAGATGGAGAGCAATAAGCAGAATCATGGAATGCAGTTGCCGTACAAGTCAAAGATGGTGAGGAGAGAAATAATGAAGTGTGCGTATAGACCAGGGAGAGGGCTGAGAGCCCGATCAAATGGGATAACAGAGCCAACTGAACCAAAAGGGCAAAAGGGCACCGCTGGCTTGGGGTATCAACCTAAAACTGGAAAGACTTATGCTGATAACTTTGGGAAGAAGGCTTTTGTAGCAGAGCGTGTTCCGAGTTCGAGTTAGTGCTCAACACCAAAAGATGAGATCGATGGAATGGGAAGATTGTTCACGATAATGATCGAGGAATGCTGCAACGAAGCTGATATCAAGACACCAACCATTCGAGATGCTGAACCAGGAGAGACCTTGCAGAATTGGACAGCCAGTCCATCCCTGGTTCGCCGAGAGTCTTAGTAGTGTGAAACTGTAGTAATTTTGAAAAATGACGGTCAATTGAGGCCTGATCCGTGCCTGTACCTTTTTGATATTTACCTCCTAGAACGCTAAGACGTTCCCTTTTGATGAAATAAAAAAAGAATTATTTTACCAAAATCATTACAAGTTCACTTTTAGCTCTTATTTATACTTAATTTTCTATTTCAGTAATCAAATCGATAAAAACCCATGTTCCGTGATTTTGACATGCAACGAAACCCTCAAGAAAAAGATCCAGAATACGAAGAGTACGACGAAAGCATGATGCATAGAACCTCCCACAAGAGATCGAGCTGTTAGAGAGCCAGAAGAAGCCCAACCTTGAAGAAACTAAAGTAATCAACTTGGGAAACGAAGAAGATGTGAAAGAAACTCGAATCAGCATCCATCTGAAGACAGAGCAGCATGAAGAATTGGTAGAGCTCCTCCGACAGTACATTGATGTGTTCGCTTGATAATCTGACAACATGCCTAGACTAAATACTAACATCGTCTTGCAACGGTTGCCCATCGATCCCTCCAGACTGCCAATCAAGCAAACACACGGAGAATTCAAGCCAGATTTGAGTCTTAGGATAAAAGAAGAAGTTACCAAACAGATAGAGGCGAATATGGTAAGGGACACCAATTATCCCACGTGGTTGGCGAACATCGTACCAGTACCGAAGAAGGATGGGAATATTAAGATATGTGTGGACTATCGAGATCTCAACAAAGCTAGTCCAAAGGATGATTTTCCTATACCAAATATAAATATCCTTATCGACGACTATACGAAGCACGAGTTGCAGTCGTTCGTGGATTGTTTCACCGGGTACTGCCAGATCCTGATGCATGAAGAAGATGCAGAGAAGACGGCATCCACCACACCATGGGGAGTTTATTGCTATAGGGTCATTCCATTTGGTCTCAAGAACGTTGGTGCTACCTATATGAGGGCCATGACAACCCTCTTTTATGACATGATCCACAAGGAGATCGAGGTATATCTGGACGATATCATCATCATGTCTCAGAAAAGTACAGATCATCTGAGTAACTTGAGGATATTTTTCGAACGCTTCCAAAGGTATGGTTTGAAGTTAAATCCTGTGAAATGTGCATTCAGAGTCCCTACATGGAAATTGTTAGGTTTCATCGTCAGCAGGAAAGGGATAGAGTTGGATCCTTAGAAGATCAAGGCCATTCAATACTTGCCACCACCCAAGAGCAAGAAGGATGTGATGAGCTTTCCCGACAAATTAAACTACATTAGAAAGTTCATAGCCCAGTCAACGGTGATCTGCGAGCCTATTTTCAGGTTGTTGAAGAAGGATGTTGATACAAAGTAGACGGAAGAATGTCAGAATGCTTTTGACAGGATCAAGGATTATTTGTCGAATCTGCCGGTGTTAGTTCCTCCTGAACCCCGAAAACCGTTTTTACTATACAAGTTTGTTCTGGATAATGCATTTGGATTTGTGTTAGTACAACACGATGAGACTAGAAGGAAGGAGCGACTATCTATTACCTGAGCAAGAATTTTACACCGTATGAGGCCAGATACACTTTGTTAGAGCGGATATGTTGAGCTTTGACATGGTTGCTCAGAAGTTAAGGCATTACATGTCAGGATACACCACGCATCTGATATCTCGACTCGATCCACTCAAGTATATCTTCCAGAAACCAATGCCTACAGGAAAGTTGGCCAAATGGCAGATTCTTCCCAATGAATTCGATATTGTTCATGTGACACAGATAGCTATCAAGGGACAAGCATTGGCCGATCATCTCGTGGAGAACCCGGTAGACACGGATTACCAGCCACTCATCACTTACTTCCCAAATGAAGAAGTTTTGTTCGTAGGGGAGGATATAGCAGAATCATACCCAGGATGGAGAATGTTTTTCGCTGGAGGAGCAAAATTCAAGGGTATAGGGATTGGGGCAGTTATAATTTCTGAGTCAGGGCAGAATATGCAGCATGCATCCTTGGGGTAAAGATGGCAGTCGACATGAACATCAAGGAGCTTCTCGTCATAGGAGATTATGATTTGCTGATACACCAAGTTCAGGGTGAATGGACTACCAAGTATGTCAAGATCCTTCCGTACCTACACTACGTAAAGGAATTGTGCAAAAGGTTCACCAAGATTAAATTCAAACATTTTCGTATAATCCAAAATGAGTTTGCCGATGCTCTTGCGACCTCGTCATCTATGATTAAGCATCCAGACAAGAATTGCATCGATCCCATCAAGATAGAGGTTTGAGATCAGCATGCTTATTGTTTCTACATGGATGAAGAGTCAGAAGACAGGCTGTGATACTACGACATCAAAAGGTTACTTGAAGCAACAAAATACTCAGAGAATGCCACATGTGGTTAGAAGAGAGCACTAAGAAGACTAGCAAATCACTATTTCGTTTGCGGGGAAGTCCTATAAAGGAGGACCCCATACTTGGGTCTGCTAAGGTGTGTGGATGTCGATGAACCAACAAGAATACTTGAAAAGGTACATGCAGGAACAGGTGGGCCGCACATGAACGGTTTCACTCTAGCCAAGAACATTTTAAGGGCGGATATTTTTGGATGACCATGGAAAGTGATAGTATACGTTACGTGCAGCAGTGTCGCCAGTGCTAGATTCACGGGGATTTCATCGGGGTCCATTTAATAAGCTGAATGTATTGGGTTCTCCTTGGCCGTTCACCACTTGGGGCATGGACGTGATTGGACCTATAGAACCCGCTACATCAAACGGACATCATTTTATCCTGGTAGCCATCGACTACTTCACCAAATGGGTCGAAGCTTCTACATACAAAGTCGTTACAAAGAAAGTGGTGGCAAATTTCATCCATAACAACATAGTCTACAGATTTTGGATCCCAAAGTCAATAACCACTGCCAATGCAGCCAATCTCACATCGATCTCATGAGGGAGATCTGGGAAAATTTCAGAATCATCCACCGCAACTCCACAGCCTACAGGCTGCAAATGAATGGAGCAGTTGAAGTAGCCAACAAAAACATCTAAAGGATTTTACAAAAGATAGTGGATAATCACAGGCAATGACACGAGAAGCTATCTCACTATATTGGATTACCACACCACTATGAGAACGTCCACTAGGTCAACGCCATACATGTTGGTATATGGCACAGAAGCTGTTATACCCGTAGAGGTCGAGATACCATCTTTAAGATTCATTCCGCAAGCCAAGTTAGACGATGCAGAATGGATACATATAAGACAGGAGAAACTCATGCTCATCAACAAAAAGTGAATGGACACAGTATGTCACGGTCATCTGTATCACAATAAGATGGCCAACGCGTTCACCAGAAAGGTGAAACCTCAGCAATTCCCACCGGGGCAACAAGTTTTGAAGAAGATATTCCCTCATCAGGAAGAATCCAAGGGTAAGTTTGCACTGAACTGGCAAGGTCCTTGTGTGGTCCATCGAGTGTTGTTGGGAGGAGCATTGATCCCAGCAGAAATGGACAGCAGAGTCAGCACGAAGCCCATCAACTCAGACACAATCAAGAGATACTACTTTTGAAGACAGTAGAATTAGGATTTGGTTGTAACAAAACTACGGCCGAGCTGACTTGCCACAGTGGGTTACATAGGAAATCTAGTCTCCCTTACCCTTTTGTATTAGAAAATCCAAATGTCTTTTTGTACGTATTCGGAACTACGCCACGACTTGATTTACTTTGACAGGAATACGTAGGCAATTCACATCGTATTCAGTCATCTATTGTAACTAAACTACGTTTTGTCTTGATTCCATTTGGATACATACGCAATCTGAGTCAGACTCGGACACTTCATTTTAATTTCTTACCATTTGGCATCCATTGTAATTGAACTACGTTTTGACCTGATTCCATTTGAATAAGTAGATTGTCTGAGTCAAGAATGGTGATTCCATCATAATTCATTCATCATTCTATCACCCTCGAACTATGTTCAAACCTGATTCTATTCGGATACGTAGGCAACCTAAAGAGGTTCGGTCATAACCCTAGGAAAGCCTTTGTAATGCATTTGTTTATATTAGGACGCAGTCGCGATGGCAAGAAGCTACGTCATCAGGGGCATCTCCAGAAACTATCATCAGCGGGACAGAATCATCCGGAAATGATACTCGCTTCAGAGGGGATTTCTACACATGTCATAATCTAGAGCAACGACATTTGCCATAAAGAATAAACAATTTTCAAAATGTTTTTAGAAAATTCTACCCTTCCACCTACCGAACTTCATGGAGTAACCACTAGATAGCAAGGCCAGGCCTACAATCAACACAAATCCACATCCCTTCCCTCCCCCCTCCCCCAACTATGAAATTTTCTTTGAGTGTAGGATCGACAGGAATCAAAGGATACTAGAGCGCACCGGGAACAATTTTTTTTCGTAATTGAAAATTCGAGGTTGAAATGTATATGTGATATTGTTATAAAGCGCATTTGATTTAATGATAAGGTTATTAATCAGTAAAGAACGATGAATATTCTTAAAAGATGAGTTCAATTCAGAAGCACATATTTATTAGTTTTAAATATAGCAGATAGAATTCCACTGGTCTAATTTGAGACCTTAGGATAGATTTTGACTCTATCTGACAAACATATCAAGATAAAGAATAGGAAAGGGCCCTTAGATTTATTTTTGACCTCTAAGGAGGCATAAGAGTTAGAATCCCACTTACGGTTCTGTAATAGCGACAGGCACGGTGATGTTATCATCGACTATGATTATCTAATAGTTAAAGTACAGTTGATATAGTGGAAGCGCAAGACGGACCTGCTACCATCTCATGAGTCCATATCTCTTCCTTATTATTCAATTCATTTTCTCATATGGTTAAGGACTAGCTTCAAATTCTTTGCAGGTATTCCGAAACTAAGTCATTGATGCATTTAGAGCACCTTGTATATATCAAATCGTCTGCTCTACCAATAGGAGCACCTTGTACATATCGAACCGATGGCCCCGCATATCGAAGCCCTGTATATAAAAAATGTTCGCTTCGCCAATCGGAGCCCTGTATATAGTAAATTGTTCGCTTCGCCAACTAGAGTATTTTGCATAGATCGCACCATAACTCCGCCATATAGGAGATTCCAAGTAAATAGTCGCAAACTTCATCGCCGAATCCGCCAATCGAAGTATGGACCATCCAATTCTTCCACACGTTTCGCAAATCGACGGCCGTAAATTAGTTCTGCAGACAAGAGCATCTCTTGGGCATGCTCATTTATTTCTCTATTTTATCTTGAATGTTTCAACGTTTTATTTATGCAGCTTACAAGCATTTTACATTCAAAGTCATCTACTCCCATCGCGTGGAGATACTCCCATTGTGCGGAGATTTTACGTTCGAAGTCATACTCCTATCGTGCAGATATATTAAATTCAAAGTCAATTACTCCCATCGCACGAAGATACTCCAATCACGTGGAGATTCAAATGCTTCGACATTTGTGGCATGGTATACAGCCCGGCTAACAATCAAGTCATATTCAAAAGCCCATCCCTGGAATCCCAAAATTGTACGGATATTTTAAATTTAAAGTCAATTATTCCCATCGCACGGAGATACTCCCATTGCATGGAGATTCAATGCTCCAACATCTACAGAACGGTATACAGCCCAGCTAACAATCATGAAAAATTTAAAGGCCCATCCTTGGCATCCCAAATAATTCTCCGAAGCTCGGAGACTTCAGATTCAAAAATCTTGTTGCCCCGAGATCCCAAATAACGGCTTGTCGGCAGCCAGGCATCATCATTCCTGCATTATTTATATCATATCTGAACGTAGTTGCATTATGATATATGGGTATATGTGTATCCTCTTTTTCAAGTTCAAACACAGTGACGTGGAACTTATTCTAAGAAGCAAACCAAGTTACATCGCTATGCAGAACAACAAACTAATAAGCGAGCCAAGGATCCAACTCCAACTCAGTTCGATCAGTAGAACTCCAAAATCACCAAGACTTTCAAGTCGCATAATCAAGCTACAATTTGTGGAGTCACTCTAGGTTCCAAGATCTTCTCGTCTTGCAATATCGTCATAACACGATATCGAGGCAACTCATGCAAGCACCACCCTCTCCAAATCTTCATTCCAGAACTACATGAGGCATGATCCTCGTTAAGCCCGAGGTATGTAGGCAATTCAATGCCAAAATTCAGCCGCTAATCTAACAACTCATAACTCATTCCTGCAATACATGCCTTGAGTCAGGACAAAATTGGTCTTTAAGTCAATTTCGTTGTCAGCAAACTCGTTCATTTTCTCCAGTCAAAGAGGGGCAGTTGTTGACAATCAATTTTGACCCTTCCTTTTAAAATTAAATTATTTGTGCTTAGTAATTTGCTATAAATGTGGTAAAATATTTCCAAATTAGTAATACCTATTTTTCTTAAAATATAATAGGAAATATTTAACAAGGTTTAATTAATAATTTGGTATTAGATATTTATGAATTATATTGCTCCTACTATTTTGAAATTATTAAAATAATATTTATATTTTAATAAATAAGTTTTACAATTAATTTAATGAACTAACCTTTGATTTATAATTATATCACTTTTATTACATTAATTAATCTGAAATTAGTTACATAATCTAATAAATGATGTGTTTTAATAAATAAATAATTAATTACAGTAATTTATAATATGTGTGTTGATTATATTTTATCACATTTAATTAGAATTAACTAAGTTTAATTAAGTTAATTTTTAAAGGGGTTCAATGCTCAAAAGGCTACAATTGCAGTTAATTACCTAAACTCAAAGTGGCTATGGTATAAATCCTACTTCCACTGTTATTGGCCCAAATACACAAGCCCAATTTGTCAATCCATGCCATTCTCTATGAGCCAATAATAGTGTGCCCCATCACCCGTCTTCCACACTCACAGAGAAAACATAATCAGATCCAGACCGTTGATTTAACTTATCAGGGGTCCGTGATTAATCTCCATTTTTCTCCTTTCTTTAATTCTTGTTGAGACCACATCTCCGCTGTTGGATTATAGGGATCCAACGACCATCCTTTTTTATAATAAAACCTTTTATTAATCCTTATGCCTTGAATTATCAGGGTCGTTGATCAAAAGATCCAACGGCCGAGATCTCGTCTCCCATTTTAACCTAGAGATGACCCCTAAACCCTAATCACAGGAGTCAACAAATGAAGAAGTGGATCATGACGTACAAAGTGCAAATGGTAAAACAAAACAACAGGACACAATGGAGGACAGTCACAACAATGTTGTAAAAACTAACAAGGAGATCACAACCTAGGAAGTAATGCTGCCCAGCACATTGACACCTCTTAAGCATATGGCAGTTGATATCCAAAATGCTGGAGAGTCTGAAGGTAACAAGCAATTAGCAGATAGATTGATTAAGAACATACAGCTCACTGAGATACAGAACACCTCAACTGCTAAAGCTAAGCAACATATCAAGATTGGAATAATTGACTGCTCTCATGAGGTTAGCACCAACAAAGGCCAGCTGATCCACAGCACAATGAATACAGAACTGAATCAAGCAGGCCTCAAATTACAAGTGATAGGTTTCAGAAGTGCAACTGAAAAGGAGGAGTAAACTGCTGAAACAGGGAGAGACCTTGATGAGGAATCCACCACTCAACACTTAATAAATGTGGCAAGACAAGCAGATCTTTCACCAAAATTGTTGGATGCAGTGAAATAAGCTAAAAAGGCAGGAAAAAATAGGGTAAAGACACTCAAAGTGTAGGGGCAGGAGTCCAAACAAGAAGGATCTTACCCAAATCTCAATCCTAATCATGAATGGGATCATTTGGAATATAAGGTCAGTCAATACAATGAAAGCCTTTGAAAGGCTTATCATTATTCACAGACAATATCACTTTTAGTTCATTGGAATCATGGAGACTAAGCAAAAAGCCAGGAAAATAGAATGAACATTGGACTGCCAAAATGTTATGCCAATGTATCAAACAAGATATGGGTAATTATGGATGAGGATCATGAAGTAGACATAATATGTGACCTGGAGCAGCAATTAACTTTGAAACTAACATAGGTGGACTCACAAACATCATTCTTTATCACCTTTGTATATGCAAAATGTAATGCCAAAAGAATGGAACTGTGGGATAACTTATACAACCTTGCTAGAAACATGTCACTGCCTTGGCTTGTAGGAGGTGACTTTAATGTCATATAGGATGAGGAAGAGAAATTTGGAGGACTCCCAGTAACACTGAATGAGATTGAAGACTTCAGACACTGCATCGACACTTGCAATCTTTCTGAACTAAGTTTTAAGGGAAGCATATACACATGGTGGAATGGGAGAGCAGAAGAAGATTGCATATTCAAAAGGCTGGACAGATGCTTAGCCAACTGTGCACATCAGCAATGGCTGCCACAACTGGAAGTCACTCACTTGCCAAAAATAGGTTCAGACCATTGCCCACTGCTACTGGCCTGCAACACAAATGCTACACCTATAAAGAACGCCTTCAAATTTCTAAATTTCAGGATAAAGCACCATAATTTCAAAGAAGTGGTAAGAGAGCATTGGAAAGCAAACTTCACTGGGGATCCTTTCATAATATTTAATCACAAGCTGGAGAAATTGAAAAGAGCATTATCAACATGGAGCAGAACAACATATGGAGACATCTTCCAAAAGATAGCATGTCTAGAGGAAGTTGTCAAAGTACATGAAGCCCAATTTGAGCTCCATCCTACTACTCAAAATAGAATAAGACTACAACAGGTGCAAGCTTAACTGATCAAGTACTTAACATTAGAAGAATAATTCTGGAAGCAGAAATCAGGCATGACATGGTTTAAAGATGGTGATAGAAACTCAAAGTTCTTTCATGCACAAGTGAATGGCATAAGAAAAAGGTTACAGCTTAGAAGAATTAAGAACAACATGGGCACATGGCTAGAAGACAATGTCGAAATAGCAGATGAAGCAGTCAATTTTTTCAAAGCACAGTTTCATGAGACGCCCCCCCTACAACATTTGAAATGATGAAGCACATTCCCACACTGGTAGACAATGCAGACAAATGTCTACTAATGTAACAACCAACAAGGGAGGAAGTTAAGAATGCAGTGTTTGATTTGAATGCAGCAAGTGCAGGAGGACCAGATGGCTTCACTGGGTGCTTTTACCAGTCATGCTGGGATATAGTCGAGAATGATATAGTTGATATGGTAAAAGCAGTCTTTAATGGCCATACTCTTCCCAAGTGTGTGACACATACAAACCTGGTGTTGCCGCCCAAGAAGAAGGAAGTACAGACCTTCTCAGACTTGGGACCAATCAGCCTTAGTAACTTCATCAACAAAATTTCTCCAGAGTAGTTCATGATAGATTGGTGATCATTCTACCAAAGCTAATCTAAGATGAACAGGCTGGCTTTATTAAAGGCAGAAGCATAGTGGAAAATGTGCTCTTAACTCAAGAGATTATAACAGATATTCGACTGAGAACTAAAGTAGGCCAAATATTGTAATTAAACTGGACATAACAAAAGCATATGATAGATTGTCATGGCTGTTCCTGACCAAGGTACTAAGGAAGATGGGATTTGAAGAAAGATTCATTGGCTTGGTACATGGGCTAGTGGCCAGCAACTGGTATTTTTTCCTGATCAATGGAGAACCACATAAGTTCTTTAAATCCACAAGAGGAGTTAAACAAGGTGATCCTCTGTCACCTGCCCTATTCATAGTGGCAGCAGAAGCCGTGTCCAGAGGACTCAATGCTCTACACTCTAACCTTCATTTATGTGATTTTGGCTTACCCAAATAGAGTCCTAAGATTAATCATCTAGCATCTGCAGATGACACCATCATCTTCTCTTCATCAGATGCCACATCACTGCAGTTGCTAATGGAAGTGCTGACTGCATATGAAGATGCTTCTGGCCAACTGATAAACAAGAGTAAATCTGTAGTATACATGCATCACTCCACCTCAACACAGGTGATCAACAAGGTACAAAGGATCACAGGAATCCTGCAGCAAGATTTCCCTTTTACCTACCTTGGATGTCCAATTTTCTACATGAGAGGGAAGATAGATTATTACCAAGGTCTTATACAAAAAGTGATAAATAAGCTTCAAAACTAGAAAGGGAAACCATTATCCACGGGGGGTAGGGCAGTGCTTAAACCACATGTCTTACAGAGTATGCTAATTCTCCTCCTCTCTACAGTAAATCCTCCCGCCAATGTGATCTACAAACTTCACAAGATAATTGCACAATTCTTTTGGTGCAATTCTGTTGGAAATCCAATAAGGCACTTGTTACAACCCGTTATTTCGTATGCTAGATTACACCGTAAGATAGTCTATATATAGAGCCTAAGAACCGGAAAAGAGTCCAAAAAGTCAAGAAAAGAGCAAAGGGCTTCGCAATGCTGGGTATGCTACTGCAAAACCCACATGCGGGCCGCAAATCAAACACTGAGACCGCAGACCAAGGCAGGTTTCTGGACAAAGATCAGTGCCAGAAATGTGGTCATAAGTGCGGTCGCATTTTCAAAATGCGAACCGCATATTATACCTAATGTGTCACAAACTGAAATAGATTTCTAGGCAGAAATTTAGGAGTGCGGTCAGTATGCGATCGCATACTCAAAATGCGAACCGCAAATTAGGCCTCCTGTATCACAGAATGAGATAGATTTCTGGGCTGGGATTCGCGTCCAAAATGCGAACCGCATGTTGGCTCTACGACGTGAATGCGATCGCAAACTGGTAGACGACAGGCACGTGCGTCACTTATTTACTGGCCTATAAAAGGAGCATAGACCAGTTATCTTGCCATTTTCTAAGACCCAAACCGAGTAGAACACCCTGCAACCCTACTCAAGAATCCCCCACAAGCCCTAACCAAATTCCCTCTTTTTCAAGTTCTAATTGGGGAGAGAAATCTGAAGATTGAAGAATTAAGGGAAAAGCCCTAACTGATTTTCCTCTCTTTCAAATCCTAATTGAGAGTGAAACCTAGAAGTTGAAGAACCAAGGAAGAGGGCTGAGTTATCCCACATGCAAGGTAAGTTACTAATCCCTTTCATGCATTCTTTCTCCTGGAAATTCATGGTATTTCGTTCTATGGATGTAAGAACTCATGGGATGGTGATTGGAAGCCGTGAGTTCAAGTTAACTAGTGGTAATGGATTGGGTTGTGGTTATTTTGGGTTGTTGTTGAGTTGCATATCTTACTACTATTGTTGAGGAGTTTTGGAGGAAGAAGGGTGTGGAGAAACACCATGTAAATTTAGGGCTATGGTTAATTGTAACTATAACGTTTAGAGGATAACGATAGAATCGTTTCTTTCATTGTAGACTAAGGAAATTGTGACTATACGAAGCTTGAAATTGGCACAAAAAATACCAGGTATGTGAGACCATCCCTTCCTTTCTTTTGCACGACTCCGTTTATACATGATACAATGAACGAGCCCCCAAAGACACTCTATTCTTAGAAGGTAGGAGTGTTTATATTGTTTCCCCTCTTATGGGAGGATTGATGTGTATTATTTCTTCGACCTTACGTCACCATGAAAGTATGATTCATATGTGTTCAGCATGCATTATCGATTTTAGTACACCGAGTCGCGCTATAGTCGGCCGGGCAGGCACCTATTGTGCAAATATATGTTTTACCTTACTAGTCGCACTATAGTCGACAGCTATTTTACTACACCAAGCCGCGCTATAGTCAGTCGGGCAGGCACCTATTGTGCAACCACTGATCAGTTGGGTATGATGATGATAAGGCCCATTGAGGCGTATGTATATGATGATGCTAAGGCCAACAGAGGCGAACATATATGATGATTTTGAAAAGGATATATATATATATATGTGTGTGTGTGTGTGTGTGTGTGTGTGTGTGTATGCATATGCACATCAGGTATATCATGGTTAGTCGCCCTCAGAGGCATTTAGATGGTACAGGTTGTATGTTTCTTATCCTGACGCATATTACTGTTCTTATATTATGTTCCTGTATTACATACTCAGTACGTTATCCGTACTAACATCCTTTTATTTGTGGACGCTGCATGTCGTGCTGCAGGTCCGGACAGACGGATAGACTTGGCTCCCCCACTACAGTAGGCTGTCCAGTTCAGCGGGTATTGGCGAGTTTCATCCTTCTGACTTGCTGTAGTCTTGGTATGCATTTTGTTATAGGCATTATGGGCATGTCGGGGCCCTGTTCAGACACAGGTTGCATTGTTTGTGTCCTTGTAGAGGCTCATAGACAACAGACAGTGGGTTGACTTATGTATAGTTGGATTGCCTTGTCGGCAATTGTATTTCGTTGTACAGTTTTTGCATCGCAGCCTTAAGGGCCATGTTATGTATATATATGTGTATGTTCATGTTATTGTATGATATTTCAGTTGATTATGATCATGGTTTGCTATTCATGCGGGCATCATAAGCCTTATAGATAATAAGGAATGTTAGATGGAAGGTACGCCGGCACCCGGCGAGCAGGGTTCGGGTGCCAGTCGCGGCCCTCCGGCTTGGGTCGTGACAGATTTGGTATTAGAGTAGGTCGTGTCTTAGGGATTTTCTATGAGCCGTGCCTAGTAGAGTCCTGATTATGGGTGTGTAGCGCGCCACATTTATAATCAGGAGGCTGCCTGGCATTTAGGATTGTTACCTTCTTTCTAAATCTAGATCGTTCATAGAGTTGAGTCATAAGTGTTCGTCTCTAACATTCGCCCTGTTTTCCTTCTGCGATGCCTTCAACTAGGAAGCAAACAAGTAGTAGACGGCTTGGCACAGATGCAGGAGAGGGTACCAGTCAGGTGCCCCAAGCCAGAGAAGGCAAAAGTGAGCCTCAGAATGAGATGCCATCTCGAACCTCATCTACTCCTCCTTCCCCGGAGAATATTAGAAGCCACCCAGCTTCCCCAGTCTCTTTATCTGGTACTACAGACCAGGACTTGCGAACTGCAGTACAGTTGCTGACTAGCTTGGTAGCTTCTCAGACCCAAAGGTAGAATACCGGTGCTACTGATTGACCGGTTAGTGCGAGGGTTCGTACTTTATTAATTCATCGCACACTGCGGGTTATGCATGTTAGTGATACGGAGGCAGTAGAGTTGGCCTTTTACCAGTTACGGGACCTAGTAGTTTTTTGGTATGATAGTTGGGAAAGATCCAGGGGGCCGAATGGTTCCCCACCTGTGTAGAAGGAATTTTCTGAGGCATTTCTTCGTCACTACCTGCCAGTGGAGGTACGACGAGCTAGAGCTGATAAATCCTTAAACCTTAAACAAGGTAATATGAGTGTGCGATAGTAGAGTATGCAGTGTGATTCTTTTGCAAGGTATGCTCCCCATATGGTGGCCGAGATTGGTGATAGGGTTCATTTGTTTGTGAACGGATTGGGACCACATTTGATAAATGAGTGCACGATGGCATCCTAGATAGAGGGCATGGATATTTCTCGAATTCAGGCTTATGCCCAGACATTAGAGGAGCGTAAGCGCCAACAAAGAGCAGACGGGGAGCAAGATAGGGGCCAGCATAAGAGGACGACGTTTGCAGGATATTCTAGTGGCTTCGGAGGTAATGTCAGGCCCCAATCTTCGAGGAGTTTGGCACCATCTGTAACTAGTGCCCCTCCACAGTTTCAGAGACCTTGATATGATTGACTTACCTATTCGGGTCTAGGTCAGAGTTCGCGGGCCTCAGGTTCGCAACATCAGAGGGATAATAGTCAGACGAGGTCCCCAATACCTCGTCGTGATCAGTGCGGCAAGGCCCATTTTTGACCGTGCCGTCGAGGTTCTGATGCATGTTATTCTTGTGGACAGCCTGGTCATATGATGCGAGATTGTCCTAACAGAGGAGGTGGCGGTATGGCTCAGCCGACGGGGTCTGTGTCTGGTACTTCCTCATCAATTCGACCTCCAGCACGGGGTTTTCAGCAGCCAGCAGGTCGTGGTAGAGGTAGAGGTGCAGTGCCGAGTTCGAGTGGTATTCAGAATCGAATATATGCTCTAGCAGGTCGACAATATCTTGAGTCATCTCCGGATGTTGTTATAGGTATATTATCAGTGCTTTCTTATGATGTATATGCTTTGATTGATCCCGGATCCACATTACATATGTTACACCCCTTGTGGCTGATAAGTTTGGCGTCGAACCTGAATTAATAAGTAAACCATTTGCGATATCTACTCCAATAGGAGATTCTGTGGTTGTTAGGAGGGTATACCGAGGTTGTACAGTGATGATTTGTAGTAGTCAAACCTCAGCAGATTTATTTGAATTAGGAATGGTTGATTTTGATGTAATAATGGGAATGGATTGGTTGGCTTCATGTTATGCAAATGTTGACTGTCATACGAAGACGGTTAGATTTCAGTTTCCTGGTGAACCTATCATTGAATCGAAGGGGAACATTGCTACGCCGAAAGGTAGGTTTATTTCCTATCTTAAGGCAAGGAAGATGATTTCAAAGGGTTACATCTATCATCTTGTTCGCGTTATGGACACGGAGGTGAAGTCACCTACTTTACAATCAACTCCCGTGGTCCATGAATTTCCAGATGTTTTCCCAGATGAACTCCCAGGTCTTCCTCCTCAAAGGGAGATTGAGTTTGGCATCGATGTATTGCCTGATACTCACCTGATCTCTATTCCTCCATACATAATAGCCCCAGCGGAGTTGCGAGAGTTGAAAGTACAGTTGAAGGACTTGCTAGATAAGGGCTTCATCAGACCTAGCACTTCACCTTGGGGTGCGCCAATCTTGTTTGTGCGAAAGAAAGACGGGTCGTTGAGGATGTTTATCGATTATCGACACTTGAATAAGGTTACTATAAAGAACAAATATCCACTTCCAAGGATTGACAACCTGTTTGACCAACTCCAGGGTGCCAAATATTTTCCAAGTTTGACCTATGTTCGGGGTATTTTCAGGTGAGGGTCAAGGAGAAGGATATTCCAAAAACAGCCTTCCGGACAAGATATGGGCATTTTGAGTTCTTAGTAATGTCGTTCGAGCTAACAAATGCCCCAGCAGCTTCTATAGATCTCATGAATATTGTATTCAGGCCCTATCTCGATGTGTTCGTAGTTGTATTCATTGATGATATTCTGGTGTATTCTCATTCAGAGGCAGAACATATGGGCCACTTGCGAATGGTATTACAGACCCTTCGGGATCGCAAGTTATATGCGAAGTTCCCCAAATGTAAATTCCGGCTGAACTCAGTAGCATTCCTAGGTCATGTGATATCTGACGAGGGTATTAGTGTCGACACTCAAAAGATCGACGCAGTGAAGAGTTGGCTAAGACCCACAACACCGTCAGAAGTCCGCTGCTTTCTAGGGCTAGCAGGATATTATAGGAGGTTTGTAGAAGGGTTTTCCTCTATGTCGACACCATTGACTAAGTTAACACAGAAAGCTACTAAGTTCCAATGGTCCAACGCTTGTGAACGTAGTATCCAGGAGCTAAAGAATCGGTTGATCTCCGCGCCAGTGCTTACTCTTCCAGAGGGAACAGAAAGGTACGTGGTATATTGTGATGCTTCAGGTGTAGGTTTGGGATGCGTATTGATGCAACATGGGAAGGTGATTGCTTATGCCTCAAGACAATTGAGGAATCATGAAAAGAATTATCCAACCCATGATTTGGAATTAACTGCAGTAATATATGCTTTGAAGATATGGCGGCACTACTTATACGGCGTCCATGTTGACATCTACACAGATCACAAGAGTTTGCAGTACCTCTTTAGTCAGAAGGAGTTGAATTTGAGACAGGGACGTTGGCTCGAATTACTAAAAGACTACGACGTCGAGATATTGTATCATCCCGGTAAAGCCAACGTTGTAGCAGACGCCCTCAGTCATAAGTCAATGGGAAGCTTAGTACATATTAAAGCAGGTAAATGGGAATTGACTAAAGAGCTTCATCAGCTAGCCAATATGAGAATGAAATTATTAGACTCTGAGGATGGAGGTGTTATTGTACATAATACATCAGAATCATCTCTGGTAGCTGAGGTGAAAGCACGGCAATATGAAGATTCCACCTTGGTACAATTAAGAGAGGGTAGAATTTCAGCTTTCGAGATCAGAGGGGATGGAACACTAAGATACCAGGGCCGATTATGTGTGCCTAATGTGGCAGGGTTGCTAGAGAAGATTCTGAAGGAAATTCATCAATCCTGATATTCCATCCATACCGGTTCGACAAAGATGTATCACGATGTCAAGGAGCAGTATTGGTGGGATAGCATGAAGAAGTCTATTGCAGAATTTGTAGCCCAGTGTCCCAATTGTCAACAGGTAAAGATAGAACATCAGAAACACGGTGGATTGCTTCAGAATATAGAAGTTCCAACCTGTAAATGGGAGGTGATTAATATGGACTTCATTGTTGGATTACCTCGCTCTTGTCATAAGTTTGACTCCATCTGGGTGATAGTGGATCGGCTTACTAAATGTGCCCATTTTCTGCCAGTTAAGACAACATACATAGCTGAAGACTATGCAAAGCTGTATATCAAGGAGATTGTTAGACTTCATGGTGTGCCGGTGTCTATCATATCAGACCGAGGAGCTCAATTCACAGCTAACTTTTGGAGGTCTTTTCAGAAAGGTTTGGGTACACAGGTGAATCTCAGCACGGCTTTTCATCCGCAGACTGACGGACAGGCTGAACGTACTATTCAGACACTGGAAGATATGCTGCGAGCATGCGTTCTAGATTTTAAGGGAATTGGGATGACCATCTTCCACTCATAGAATTTGTCTACAATAATAGCTACCACTCCAGTATTAATGGCCCCATACGAGGCACTATACGGGAGAAGATATAGATCACCAGTTGGATGGTTCGAAGTCGGTGAAACTGAGTTATATGACCTAGATTTGATCCACCAAGCCATCGAGAAGGTGAAGGTGATACAGGAACGATTGAAGACGGCACAAAGCAGGCAAAAGTCTTATTCTAATTCCGACGTCGTGATTTGGAGTTTGAAGTCGGTGATTGGGTGTTCCTGAGAGTCTCACCAATGAAGGGTGTCATGCGTTTTGGTAAGAAAGGTAAGCTGAGTCCAAGGTATATCGGTCCGTATAAAATCCTTCGACGAATTGGACGTGTAACTTATGAGTTAGAATTGCCATCCGCATTGGAATTTGTCCATCCGGTATTCCATGTATCGATGTTTAAGGAAATGCATCGGAGATCCTTCTCGAGTCGTTCCTATCAAAGATGTACGAGTTACAGAAGATCTAACATATGAAGAAGTGCCAGTGGTGATATTAGACCGACAAGTTCGCAAGCTAAGAACAAAGGATGTAGCTTCCGTTAAGGTATTGTGGAGGAATAAGAATACGAAAGAAATGACATGGGAGGCAGAGGAGGAGATGAAGTCTAAGTATCCGTACCTGTTCCAGAATGGAGATAATGAGGGTGTCAAAGGAACGCAAGACGCATTAGAAGAAGGAACGTCTCTATGAGGTAAGCGATAAAAATTAAGAATACTCTTCCTTAATGCAAAGTGATAATATGTTGATAATGTACACGTCCATAAGTTTGCATACTCTTATAGAACCGTACGTTGTGTTAAATGCTCCACCATAAGTAAAATCCCTGTAGACCCTTACATTCGTGGACGAATGTTCCTAAGGGGGGGAGAGTGTTACAATCCATAATTTCGTAAGTTAGATTACGCCGTAAGATAGTCTATATATAGAGCCTAAGAACCGGAAAAGAGTCCAACAAGTCAAGAAAAGAGAAAAGGGCTTTGCAATGCTGGGTATGCTACCGCAAAACCCACATGCGGGCCGCAAATCAAACACTGAGACCGCAGACCAAGGCAGGTTTCTGGACAAAGATCAGTGCCAGAAATACGGTCATAAGTGCGGTCGCATTTTCAAAATGCGAACCCAATATTATACCTAATGTGTCGCAAACTGAAATAGATTTCTGGGTAGAAATTTATGTTAGGAATGCGGTCAATATACGATCGCATACTCAAAATGCGAACCGCAAATTAGGCCTCCTGTATCAGAATGAGACAAATTTCTGGGCTGGGATTCGTGACCAAAATGCGAACTGCATGTTGGTTCTGCGACATGAATGCAATCGTAGACTGGTAGACGACAGGCACGTGCGTCACTTATTTACTGACCTATAAAAGGGGCATAGACCAGTTATCTCGCCATTTTCTGAAACCCAAACCGAGTAAAACCCCCTGCAACCCTTCTCAAGAATCCCACACAAGCCCTAACCAGATTCCCTCTCTTTCAAGTTCTAATTGGGGAGAGAAATCTGTAGATTGAAGAATTAAGGGAAAAGCCGTAACTGATTTTCCTCTCTTTCAAGCCCTAATTGAGAGTGAAACCTAGAAGTTGAAGAACCAAGGAAGAGGGCCGAGTTATCCCACATGCAAGGTAAGTTACTACTCCCTTTCATGCATTCTTTCTCCAGGGAATTCATGGTATTTCATTCTATGCATGTAAGAACTCATGGGATGGTGATTGGAAGCCGTGAGTTCAAGTTAACTAGTGGTAATGGACTGGGTTGTGGTTGTTTTGGGTTGTTGTTGAGTTACATGTCTTACTACTATTGTTGAGGAGTTTTGGAGGAAGAAGGGTGTGGAGAAACACCATGTAAATTTAGGGCTATGGTTAATTGTAACTATCACGTTTAGAGGATAACGATAGAATCGTTTCTTTCATTGTAGACTAAGGAAATTGTGACTATACGAAGCTTGAAATTGGTGCAGAAAATACCAGGTATGTGAGACCATCCCTTCCTTTATTTTGCACAACTCCGTTTATGCATGATACAATGAACGAGCCCCCAAAGACACTCTACTCATAGAAGGTAGGAGTGCTTATATTGTTTCCCCTCTTATGGGAGGATTGATGTGTATTATTTTTTCAACCTTACGTCACCATGAAAGTATGATTCATATGCGTCCAGCATGCATTATCTATTTTACTACACCGAGCCGCGCTATAGTCGGTCGGGCAGGCACCTATTGTGCAAATATATGTTTTACCTTACTAGTCGCGCTATAGTCGACAGCTATTTTACTACACCGAGCCGTGCTATAGTCGGCCGGGCAGGCACATATTATGCAACCACTAATCAGTTGGGTATGATGATGATAAGGCCCACAGAGGCGTATGTATATGATGATGATAAGGCCCAAAGAGGCGAACATATATGATGATTTTCAAAAGGATATATATATATATATATATATATATATATATGTATATATGCATATGCACATCAGGTATGTCATGGTTAGTCGCCCTCAGAGGCATTCAGATGGTACAGGTTGTATGTTTCTTATCCTAACGCATATTACTGTTCTTATATTATGTTCCTGTCTTACATACTCAGTACATTATCCGTACTGACGTCCTTTTATGTGTGGACGTTGCATGTCGTGCTGCAGGTCCAGACAGACGGATAGACGAGGCTCCCCCACCACAGTTGGCTGTCCAGTTCGGCGGGGATTGGCGAGATCCATCCTTCGGACTTGTCGTAATCTTGGTATGCATTTATTTATAGGCATTATGGACATGTCGGGCCCTGTTCCAACACAGGTTGCATTGTTTGTCTTCTTGTAGAGGCTCATAGACAATAGACAGTGGGTTGACTTATGTATAGTTGGATTGCCTTGTCGGCAATTGTATTTCGTTGTACAGTTTTTGCATCGCAGCCTTAAGGGCCATGTTATGTATATATATGTGTATGTTCATGTTATTGTATGATATTTCAGTTGATTATGATCATTGTTTGCTATTCATGCGGGCATCATAAGCCTTATAGATAATAAGGAATGTCAGATGGAAGGTACGCCTGCGCCCGGCGAGCAGGGTCCGGGTGCCAGTCGCGGCCCTCCGGCTTGGGTCGTGACAGCACTGGGCATCATGGAATATTTTATGCTTGCCATGTGAGGAAGGGGGTGCAGGTTTTAGATCCTTGAGGTGCAGGTTTTAGATTCCTACATGACATGTCTACAGCATTGTTCTGTAAACTATGGTGGAATTTCAGAACAAAACCAAGTTTATGGAGTGCATTCATGAGCCAAAAGTATTGTAAAAAACTCAAGCCAATAATTGTTCCTTGGAGAGGTAGATCTCACATCTGGAGGAAAATGATTGAATGCAGAAGTATCATGGAGCACCAAATACTCTAGCAACATAAAATGGGATTTTCATTATTCTGGTTTGAAAACTGGATAGGATTGGGAGTCTTATACTTTGTTACCCCTCCTGATTTCATGTGTGATGAGACTGTACATAACATACAGGATGTGATAGAAGAGGGTCACTGGAATGAAGAGAAGATCAAGGAGATCTTACCAAATAATCTTGCTGCACACATAATGAACAACATGAACCAGTATGGATGCTTGAAATCAGAGGTGAATTCACTGTCAAGACAGCCTGGGAATACTTGAGAAAGAGGCAGTATCCTTCTAATGCCTATAGAAACATCTGAGTGCAGGGATTGCCATTCAAAATTGCCTTCTTCATGTGGAAAGTCTGGAGAAACAAACTACCACTGGATGATTATTTCAAAAAAACTAGGCTATTACATGGCTTCTAAATGCTGGTGTTGTATAGAGCCACAGGAAGTGACAAGACAACACCTTTTCTTCATATCATATACTGCAAGTAAAGTGTGGACATACTTTCTTGGTAATGCAGGAATTGATGTAGAAGGTATTACCTTGCACCAAGCAGTGACCAAATGTTGGACTGCAGAGGTTGTCAATCGATTGAAACCAATAATGCAAGCCCTACCTTCAGTGATTATATGGGAGTTGTGGAAGAGAAGAAATAGCTACAAATATGGGGACACTGTCACAATCAATAGGGCAATCTATCAAATTACTTCTACTCTCCAAATGCTTATTAAAGTCAGAAAGCCAGGAATTCAAAACACACCCCATAAATGACTAGATATAATCTCTATGATGGAACAATACATCCCACCTTGAAGTACACTAAGGTGATCTGGGAATTCCCCAAACAAGGGAGGATCAAAGTCAACACAGATGGCATTTCCAGAGGCAACCCAGGTAAAAGCTCCATTGGGTTTGTACTGAGAAATGAAGAGGGAGATGTAACACATGCCTACAGTAAGGAGATCAAAGAAAGCACAAACACTGAAGCTAAGGCACAGGCAATGGTGGAGGCCTTGAGATTCTGTATCCATAATGAACACCTTCTAATAGACATCCACACTGGCTCAATGATGGTATTGAAGAGCATAAAGGGAGAATGGAGAGTACCTTGGTCCATCCAGGAAACTGTTGCAGAAATCAAGGAGTTCATGACAAGATGCAATACAATAATAGCACACACATTCAGAGAAGGCAACAGATTGGTAGACCATATTGCAAACTATGCCCTAGATGTTGGTCCTATTGATTGCCAGTGCTTGGTGAACTAGACACATAAAGTAGAAGGTTGGTTAATAGTGATAAAAGTCAATGTCCTTAACTAAGAGTAAAGGTGGTAGGAAATATAGGGAATTAAACCAGCCAAAAGGAAAGGAGATTGGTGGAAAACATAATCACAGCAACAATGATGCAGGAAGAATGGAATAGGGCAAAATGAAATACTCTACAGAAAAGACTGCAGGGTCTCAACCACATACCTCAAGAACACCACAATGGATCATCACTTTGAACTTGAGATCAAATAATGACTTCAGCAATTTCCTAACATGCTTGTTAATGCTACAAGTACAATGGTGGGCAAAGCAGAACATCAACAAGAAGCCTAGGAGAGACCATGATCGCAACTCTAGCAAAGGGGAACAGTTTATGGATGCAGGAACTCGTATTAGATATATACTGCTGTTTGAAGGCACACTGTTGTACCTGGGATACCAACACAAGTCTCATCACAACAATTGTATTGAGGAGGAAGTGGAACACTGGATTCATGCTAACAAGATATCTTGTCTTGTAGGAAATTTTGAAGATCTGGGCTGTCATCAACATGAAATCATCATCAGCACCTTGAGTTCAATCAACAGCCAATCACATGAAATGCAAATCACATAGTGGATCCAACCTACTGTTGAAAAAGCAACGGGGAAACAGTAACTCTAGTGCTCATTCCATTGCCTTTTTAGCTAGTACACTGGAACCCAATCACTCTAACCACTGTCACAAGTACACAGACACAAACAACACCTGGACCACAGAAACAGCAGTACCACTCTACATAACCACAGCACCAAATAAGAAGCAAAAGGCACTAACAAGGACACCTCAAAAGAAACCAGCAATACTCTGAACATAACTCAACTTCAGAACACACTAAACTTCATAACTCTGCTGCAGCTCACAGCAGGATCGCAGCAGCAGTAGAAGAAACTCACACAAAGACACAGTACCACATAAGGAAGCAACAAAATTTCAGCTCTCCATTCACCAAGACTCATTCCAGGGAGCTGTTCACTACCAAGGAGGCATTAAACAACCACCTTGTACAACTACATCAAAAGATCAATCCCAATGTGCAGCAGTCAAGACAATTCCTAGGCCTACATCAGCAACATGAGAAGATTTGTAACAATAGCCTCCATTCTAAAAGACACAACACTAGATTAGAATCAAAAGTCATCAAAATTACCACCGTTTTCAACAGATTTCTCAATTTTCCAGATAGTGTGGAGGAACCCAAATCAGTGCTGCAATTGCAATGTGTGGTATTAGCATTTAAAATGCTCAATCTGTTGCAATTACAGCACTCATCAGGGATTTTCATTACCAACATACAACACAGGAACTCATCCAGCACATAACTAAGTAGCAGCAGCAGCAAGATGGACATCCCCTGCCACCACCAGTCACTGGAACTCAATCAACAGCCAACCTAGCAGACATAGCAACATAGATTGGCAACCACCAAGTTTGCAGCAACCACATGATCCAGAAACACACTATGAGACAAGCAACAAAAACAACTCCCTGTAGTTCATCAGAATCAAGCAAAAAACCAAAACAGCAGTAACCCAAACCTCAATTTCACTAATGAAAGCAACGCCCTCCATCATTCTATAGGCAACCGAAATTGGTTCAGATTATTGCTGCAGTTGCATGGTGTGGTATTAGCACCTTGGGTGCTGAATCTCTTACAACCTCAGCAATCATCATGGACACTTCCAACCATTTTGTTGCACTGGAAACTTGACTCTACTCAGCCTCAAAATAGTACTACTCTAAACCAGCAGACATTACAAGGCAAGGGAGTCACAATAGATCATCATATTCAAAACAAATAGCCATCTTCAACTTGGCTTTTCTTTTCAAAGTCAAAGCAAAATTGAAGATAGCTCGCACTTTTTTGGTACTCTTTTGATAATTCTATAAATCAGCTTGGGATACCGGATGTACATACAAGGGAGCACATCCCCAAATCACACAATAGAAGCAGGAACACATGTACTCTTTTGTATAGTTGACCTAAAACAATCTCACTCTGTTTTTGTATATTCGAATGTCTACTATTTAAAAGTAGATAATCGTCACATTACCATAGGTCTAACACCGTACCACATTCTAGGTATATTTAGTTATCACATGAGGATGACTAAGTGTACATTTATTATTCTATTGGAGGTAAGGTTTATGTCCCCCTCCACTTTTGTATTATGCTTCTATTAATAAAATTCCCATATTGAGCTAAGAAAAAACCCTAATCACTTTCAACCTACCCGGCCAACCTCGTTTCCCAATTTTCTCTCGTTTCTCTCATCCCCATTAGCCCCATCAGTCCAAAAATCTTGCACAAATTTGTGCAAGGTAACAAATCCAACCTTACATCATCCTTTTTGTCCCTGTTAACCGCGAACCCCGCCTGAAAATTTCCCCTTTCATCACTTTAATTCAAACTACGAACCCCCCAAAAACCCTAAATATATCGATACATGGGTATATCATCCCCCTTCCTCTGTTCCATCGAATCAAAGCATGCATGACCGTTATCTTCAACTTCATCATCATTATTAGATGTCCAGAGGTCAAATGCAGTGACCTCTGGACATTAGGGTTTTTTTTGTTTTTGCTGAATTTATATTTTTATTACTAAAATTAAAGTACAACAATGGAGGGGGACATAAACCGTTCCTCCCAAAAGAGAATGCCTGTACTATCAGTCATTCTAAAGTGATGACTAATTGTACCTAGAAAGTAATAGGGGGTTAGACCTAAGATGATGTAACAGTTGCTTATTTGATAATAGACAGTCGTCTGTACAAAAACAATTTGAGTTTCTACTAGGTCAGCTATACCAAAAAGTACATGTATTCCTATTTCTTAAGTAAAAGGGGAATTTGCTCCCTACTATGTGCTTCTGACATCTATCTATAAGATGTTGCAAAAGAGTGACAAAAAGGCATGAGCTATCTTCAACTTTGCTTTGACAAAAGCCAAGTTGAAGATAGCTGTCAAAAAAAATATCTTGTTTCTAAACATCAGTGTTGCTTGTGTTGTTTGCTGGGCAGTTTTCCAGTTGTTGTTGTTGAAGCTGGATATGGTGTGTGCTATAGGATCAGGTTGCAGTTGATGATTGTTTGATTCTATGCATCTGAGGGGGAGTACTGCTTGTTCGTGTGGCTGGACACTCATGTATAATGTTAGTGAGTTTTGAAGTGATTTGCTCTGATTGTTGTTGTTCCTGCATGAGTATTTCTTCTGCTAGCATTCTATTAACTTTGCTGATGTGTCTTGCAGCTGCTGTTGTTTTGCTTTATGTCTATGTGAATCCTTATTCCTGTGTTGCTTTGAGTTAATTGGAGTTTTGTGAATTATGAGGGCTGGAGTCTGTGTTTCTGTAACTTGAAGTTGCTGCTGCATTGAGTTATGTATGTGCTTATCCTTGCTCCCGTGCTGCTTTGTGTTGATTGGATGTCTATGGAATGTGAGTGCTGGAGGGATCCATGATGGTTGAATTGGATTTTTATTGCTCTTATATGTGTGTTTCTTCTGCTGATACTTTACTGGCTGAGTTTCTATGTCTTGAAGTTGCTACTGATGTGCTTTATGCCTGTGTATATCTTTGCTACTGTGTTGCTTCTGATGATTGTTTGTTGGTGTTTTAGTTTCCTGTGATGGCTGTTGGCTCTGTGGATTGCTGATGTGTTGCTGAGTGAAGTCAGGTTTCCAATATTGCAATGTGGATGGGAATGTCCAAGATGTAGTGGCAACAAATTGAGCACTAAGGGTGCTAATACCACACCTTGCAACTGCAGCAATAATCTGCACCATTTCCAGTTGCTTACAATATTGTGGAGGGTGTTGGGTTCAGTGGTGAAAATGATATTTATGTTCCTACTTTTCTGGGATTTTGTTTGCTGCTGATGACATGCCAATTGTCTTTGTTTTGCATGCTGACTTGGGTGTTTTGTGGTCCTATAATCTTCAGGGTGATGATTCTATTCATTGTTTATTAGGTGTGCTTCTCGCTGCTGTAGTTGCTGCAGGCAATGTGACTGGCAGTCCATGTTGTTGTTTCTGCTAAGTTGTGTGATGACTGAGTACCAGTGCTTTATGGTGACAGGGGGTGTCCATCTTGCTGCTCCTATGCTGCTACTGTTATTTAATTGTGTGCTTGTTGAGTTGTTGTGTTGTATGCTAGCAAGGGGGATCCATGATAATTGCTGTAATTACAATATATTAAGCATTAGAAATGCTACTATCACACATTGCAATTGCAGCAATGATCTGGCCTCCTCTAAGCTATCTGCAGAGTTGAGAGGTATGTTGAGATTATGTATGTGTGTTTGCTGAGATTGGTTGGAGTAGTTGGGATCCAATCTACTAACCAAATAGGCAATGTAATGACACATTGCTTCTTCAGTAGCAAACTGATCCCTCGTAGTGATCAACATATTACTGCTTCTTGACTCCAAGGTGCTGGTGGCTAGAGATGTGAGCAGGTGTTGGTGGCAGCCCTTGTTAGCATTTCCTACAAGAAAGAACATCATGTTAGATTGGATCCACTTCTCCAGTTTCTCCTCATTACAGATGTTGTGATGATGCTTGTGGTGGCAGCCCTGGTATAACAGTGTGCCTGCAAGTACACTGATTATGTGAAATCCTACATCCACTATCATAGGCTTCTTGCTGATTAACTGCTTTAGTGAGTGGCTGCTTGTGTGGCTAGAAATTAGTGAGTGGTTGCTTTTTTGGTATGTCACTTGTGTGGTGCTTTTCCATGGCACACCATATGGCAGCAGTTGGTGTGGAGGTCTCAAGACTTTGCTGCAGTTTTTGTTGCTGCATTGGCAGTGTTGGCAAGGTTGTGCTCCAGTTCTTCTTTCTTGGTGCTGCATTTTCAGTTATAATCTCCAGTTCTCCTGCCTGCATGAGTTAGTTGATGTGGTTGATCTGTAAGGTTAGCTGTTCCTGTGTTCCCTGCAAGAAATGAAGAATAGTTAGTGTAGAGCCACTGCTCCACTCTTTCTTCACCACTGCTGTTTTGCTTTCTACCAGGTTTCTTTTCCTTTGGCATTACTGCCCCTTGTTTCCTGCCACTCTTACTCTTAGGTATGGACATTGACTCTTATCACTGTTGATCAGTCTTCTACTTTGTACATCCAAATCAACAAAACAGTAGCATTTCATAGGTCCAATGTCCAGAGCATAGTTGGCCAGATGGTCTGCCACTTTGTTGCCTTCTCTGAGTGTGTGTATTACTATTATATTGTATCTTGCCATCAATTCTTTGATCTTTGAAACTGTTTCATCAATCGACCATGGCACTCTCCATTACCCCTTTATACTTTTCAATAGCATCATTGAGTCAGTGTGAAGGTCTATGAGGGTGTGGTCATTGTGAACACAGAATCTCAATGCCTCTACCATTGCCAGTGCTTCAGCTTTTGTGTTTGTGCCTTTGCTGCATGCATATATGATATCTCCCTTCTCATCTCTCAATATGAAGCCAATGGAACTTCTTCCTGGATTACCTCTAGAGGCTTCATCTGTGTTAACCTTAATCCACCCTTGATTGGGAAATTCCCAAAGTACCTTTGTGTACTTCTGAGTGGGAGTATATTGTTCCATCACAGTGATTATACCTGGCCATTTATGTGGAATGTTGTGTATACCTGGCTTTCTGAATTTGATGAGTAACTGAAGAGTAGAATTGATCTGGTAGATTACTCTACTGATAGTGACTGCATCTCCATGTCTGTAATTGTTTCTTCCCTTCCACAGCACCCATACAATCACTGAAGGTAAGGCCTGTATTATTGGTTTCAGTCGATTGACCACATCTGCAGTCCAGCATTCGGTCACTGCTTGGTGCAGTGTGATTCCGTCTATGTCAATTCCTGCATAAACAAGGAAATACCTCCACACTTTTTTTGCAGCATATGAAGTGAAGAAAAGATGCTGCCTTGTTTCTTCTTGTGGTTCTGCACAGCAACAACATTTAGAGGCCATGTGGTAGCCTAGTTTTTTTAAGAAGTCATCAAGTGGTATTTTGTTTCTCCATAACTTTCACATGAAGAAAGCAACCTTGAATGGCAATCCTTTCAACCAAATGTTCTTGTAAGCGTTATAAGGATGCTGCCTCTTTCTCAATCCCAAGCTGATTTAACAGTGAAGTCACCACTGGTTTCTAGCATCCATATTGGTTTATCAAGTGCATCAGTGGAGGCTGGTGGTTTTATGTTCTCCAGTATGTGTGCAACAAGTTCATGTGGCAGTATCTCTTTGATCTTCTCCTCATCCCAGTAACCTTCATACACTACATCCTGAATGTTTTGTATAGTTTCATCACATATAAAATCAGGTGGGGTGAGAAAATATAAAGCTCCTAGTCCAGTCTAGTTTTCAAACTAGAATAGAGAAGATCCCATCTTAGGTTGCCAACAGATTTTGTGTTCTATAATGTTTCTACAGTCAGTCATTTTCCTCCATATGTGAGAACTACCTCTCCATGGTACTATTATAGGATTGAGCTTTTTGTAGTACTTTTGTCTCGTAAAATGCACTGCACAAACTTTGTTTTGTTCTAAAGTTCCACCATAGCTTGCAAAAAAATGTTGTGGACACGTCATGTAGAGATCTGAAACCTACACCATCTTCCTAACATGGCAAGCATAAGGTGCTTAATGATGCTCAGTGCCTGCTTGGGTTTCCCACAGAGTTACACCAGAAGAATTGTGCAATTATCTTGTGTAGTTTATTTATTACACATGCTGGGGGATTCACTGCAAAGAGGAGGTGTATAGGCATGCTATGTAACACATGTGTAATAAGCATTGCCCTTCCCCCTACGGAGAGTAGTTTCCCTTTCCAGTTTTGCAGTTCATCCATCACCTTTTGTATGAGACCTTGGTAGTAATCCATCTTCCTCCTCTTCTAGAAGAATGGACATCCAAGGTAAGTAAAAGGGAAATCTTGCCTCAGTATTCCTGTGATTCTTTGCACTTTGTCAATTACCTGTGTTGAAGTGGAATGAAGCATATAGTAGACTTGTTCTTGTTTATCAGTTGGCTTGAAGCATTTTCATAGTCAGTCAACACTTCCATTATCAGTTGTAGTGAAGTGGCATCTAATGAGGAAAAGATGATGGTATCATCAGCATATACTAAGTGGTTTGTCTTGGGACTCCATTTAGGCAATCCAAATCCACAGAAATATAGATTGGAGTATAGAGCATTGAGTCCTCTAGACATAGCCTCTGCTGCCAGTATAAAGAGGGCAGGTGACAGAGGGTCACCTTGCTTGACTCCCCTTGTGGAGTTAAAGAAGCCATGTGTTACAACACATATTTGCATACGTTAGCTTATGCCATAAGTTAGTCTACGTAGGTCCGAGAAGAGATTATATTTGAAATGATGAGAATTTAGTCCTATTGGTCTTAAATGATGCAAGGGTGTATAAGGGTGGTTAACAAGTATTAGAAGTTAAACGAATCTAGGATGTTGTAGCTCGTATTTTTGGGTAAATCAAGGGGTGATTAATATTACCCAGAGGTCATGTTTAAGGTATTTGAATCATATAATACCCGTTTCATAAGTCTTGAAGTCAAACGAGTTATGAAACAAAAGTCGACAAAAGTTGTCGCAACTTAGGTTCATAATTTTACTTAAACATTAGGTCAAATGTTTCTAAGATTTTCTCCCAATTTACAAGGAATTACGGGGTGATCTACCTACCAAATTAAAGATCTATGAGTCTATTCCAACGCATTAAACTGTTTGTCAATACGATCTCGGAGTATAGAGATAAATGTATTTCCGCAGACCTGCGCAGATTGGTAGGTGACAAGTAGGTGCATCACCTACTTGCCAAAATTAGAGGACAAAATTAAAAGTCCCAAAGTCGGCCAAGAGAGGAATTTTAAGGGGTTATAAACTGAGTTATTTCACCCTTATTTCAGACCTTCAAAACCAAATTGAACCCCTGCAACCCCTCCCTAAAAATCCCACACAAACCCTTATCGATTTTCTCTCTCTTTCAAGTTCTAATTGGGGGTGAAACCTAAATTTTGAAGAACCAAGGAAAGGGCTGAGTTATCCAAAAAGTAAGGTAAGTTTACTACTCTCTTTCATACATTCTTTCTCCTATGAATTTATGGTAATTCGTTCTATACATGTAAGATCTCACGGGACGGTGATCGGAAGTCGTTAGTTCTAGTTATTCACTTGTAGCGGACTGTTTTGTGGACTGTTTTGTGTTGCTGTTGGAATGCGTGTTTTACTATTATTTTGTGGAGTTTTGGAGGAAGAAGGGTGTGGAGAAACACCATATAGATTTAGGTTTGTGGGCTGATAGTTCTTCGTAACATTTCCGGGTCGTTTGACACGACTACGGTGGCCATAGTATGTATGAAGTGATTAGCTTGTGCGTGGACTATTTTGGGAGGCCCAGTATGATTATTATTGATGTTGTTTGGGCTTTTTGGTGATTGTTTTGAATTGTGTGAAGTCATATATATAGGGGAGGTGTTGTCCGTTTCATTGTAAAATAGGTTATGGTCGAAACATAATAGTTATGACGCTTAAATGATAATGATAGTATCATTTCTCTTATTGTAGACTAAGGAGTTGTGACAGTTGCATAGCTTGAGATTGGGGCAGTATATACAAGGTATGTGAGACTGTCCCTTTTCCTTCTTTTGCACGACTCTGATTGTACATAATGCAATGAACGAGCCTCCAAAGATACTCTACTCTTAGAAGCAAGTAGTACATATATTGTTTCCCCTCTTATGGGAGGATTGATGTTGATGTTATTTCTTTGACCTTACACTACTCCAAAGGGTTCAAAGTGTGATTCCAATGAGTCCAGCATGTATTATCTATTTTACTCTACCGAGCCGCGCTATAGTCGGCCGGGTATGGCACCAATTGTGCAACTATATATATGTATCTATTTTACTCTACTGAGCCGCGCTATAGTCGGCATCTATTTTACTCTACCGAGTCTGCGCTATAGTCGGCCGGGTATGGCACCTACTATGCAACCACTTATCAGTTGGGTATTATGTTACCGAGCCTTATGATGGACGGGGTATGATATGGTGATGATGAGGCCCGCAGAGGCTTATGTATATGATGATTTTAAAAGGATATATATGTATATACACATCAGGCATTGCATGATTAGTCGCTCTCAGAGGCACTCATATGTTACAGGGTGTATATTTTCTATCCCTCTTCTCCGGACTTGCCGTGGTCTTGGTATGCATTTTTGTTATAGGCATTATGGGTATGTCGGGGCCCTGTTCCGGCCATGTTGCATCACTTATGTTCCTGTAGAGGCTCATAGACAAGTGTCGACTCATGTCTAGTTGGGATTGCCTTGTCGGCAATTTATTTTTGTTGTATAGTTTTTCATGATAGCCTTGTCAGCCATGATATATATATGTTTATTTTATTATTTGGAATTTTGGTTGATTAGGATTAATGTCTGCCATTCATACTGATCTCGTCGGCCCTTATAGATAATAAGAAAGGTTAGATAAAATGTACGTTGGTACTCAGCACGTAAGGCCCGAGTGCCCGTCAAGGCCCTTTGGTTTGGGTCGTGACAAACTTGGTATCAGAGCAAGTTTGTCCTAGGGGTTGTCTATGAGCCATGTCTAGTAGAGTCTTGATTGTGGATGTGTAGTGCGCCACATTTATAATCAGGTGGCTGCATGACATTTAGGGTTGTAACCTTTTTCCTGAGTCTAGATCGTGCGCAGACCTGAGTCGTAAGTATTCGTCTCTAATATTCACCATGTTCTTTTCATCGGTGCCACGACTAGGAAGCAAGTGATTAGTAGACGCCTTGATATAGCTGCAAGAGAGGGTACCAATCAAGTGCCTCCCGCTAGAGAAGGCCAAAGTGAGCCTCAGAGTGAGATGCCGTCTCGGAGCTGTTGCTCCTTCTCCTCCAGGGGATATTAGAAGCCACCCAGCATCTCCAGTTCCTCTATCTGGTACCACAGACCAGGATATGCGGAGTGCGGTATAGTTGTTGACTAGCTTGGTAGCTTCTCAGGCTCAGAGGCAGAATACCGGTGCTGCTGATAAACCGGTTAGTGCGAGAGTTCATGATTTTATTAATCTGGATCCTCCAGTGTTTACCGGGTCAAACCCCAAGGAGGACCCGCAGACTTTTATTGATCAGGTTCATCGTACACTGCGGGTTATGCATGCTAGTGATACGGAGGCAGTAGAGTTGGCTTCTTATCGGTTACGGGATTTAGCAGTTTTTTGGTATGATAGATGGGAAAGATCCAGGGGTCCGAACGCTCCTCCACCTGTGTGGACGGAATTTTCTGAGGCCTTTCTTCATCACTACCTGCCAGTAGAGATACGACGAACTAGAGCTGATAAGTTCTTGAACCTTCGACAGGGTAATATGAGTGTGCGAGAGTATAGTATGCAGTTTGATTCTTTAGCAAGGTATGCTCCCCATATAGTGGCCGAGATGAGCGATAGGGTGCACCTGTTCGTGAACGGATTGGGACCACATCTGATAAATGAGTGCACGACAGTCTCTTTGATAGAGGGCATGGATATTTCCCGTATTCAGGCTTATGCCCAGACACTAGAGGATTGTAAGCGCCAGCAAAGAGCATACAGGGAGCAGGATAGGTGCCAGCGTAAGAGGGCGAGATTTGCAGGGTATTCTGGTGACTTCAGAGGTAGTGTCAGGCCCCAGTCTTCGAGGAATTTGGCGCCACCTGTAGCTACTGCTCCTCCACGCTTTCAGAGGCCTCAGTATGATTAATTTACCTATTCTGGTTCAGGCTATAGTTCGCGGGCATCAGGCTCACAATATCATAGGGATACTAGTCAGACGAGACCCCCAACACCTCGTTGTGATCAGTGTGGCAAGGCCCCTGTTGGACTGTGTCGTCGAGGTTCCGATGTATGCTATTCTTGTGGACAGCCTGGCCATATGAGGCGGGAATGTCCAAACAGAGGAGGTGGTGGTATGGCTCAGCCGACTGGATCTGTGGCTGGTTCTTCCTCATCAATTCGACCTCAAGCACGGGGTTTTCAGCAGTCGACTGGTCGTGGTAGAGGTAGAGGTGCAGTGCTGAGTTCGAGTGGTACTCAAAATCGAGCATATGCTCTAGTAGGTCGAAAGGATCTCGAGTCATCTCCATATGTTGTTACATGTATATTGTCTGTGTTCTCTTATGATGTGTATGCGTTGATTGATCCGGGATCTACATTATCATATGTTACACCCTTTGTGGCTAATAAGTTTGGCGCTTAACCTGAATTAATAAGTAAACCACTTGCGGTAGCTACTCCGATAGGGGAATCGGTAATTGCTATAAGGGTATATAGAGGTTGTACAATGATGATTTGTAGTCGTCAAACCTCGGTGAATTTAATTGAGTTAGAAATGGTTGATTTTGATGTGATAATGGGAATGGAGTGGTTGGCTTCATGCTATGCAAATGTTGATTGTCGTATGAAGATAGTTAGATTTCAATTTCCTGGTGAACCCATCATCGAATGGAAGGGGAACATTGCTACGCCGAAAGGTATATTTATTTCCTATCTTAAGGCAAGGAAGATGATCTCAAAGGGTTACATTTATCATCTCGTTCGCGTTAGGGATGCGGAGGCGAAGCCACCTACCCTACAATCAATCCCCGTGGTCAATGAATTTCCAGATGTTTTCCCAGATGAACTCCCAGGTCTTCCTCCTGAAAGGGAGATTGAGTTTAGCATTGATGTGTTTCCTGATACTCAACCGATCTCTATCCCTCCATACAGGATGGCCCCGGCATAGTTGCGAGAGTTGAAGGTACAATTGAAGGACTTGCTAGATAAGGGCTTCATTAGGCCTAGCACTTCACCTTGGGGTGCGCCAGTTCTATTCGTGCGGAAGAAAAGATGGGTTGTTACGGATGTGTATCGATTATCGACAATTGAATAAGTTTATTATAAAGAACAAATATCCACTTCCAAGGATTGACGACCTATTTGACCAACTCTAGGGTGCCAAGTATTTTTCCAACATTGGCCTATGGTCAGGGTATCATCAGGTGAGGGTCAAAGAGAAGGATATTCCAAAAATAGCCTTCCGAACAAGCTATGGGCATTTTGAGTTCTTGGTGTCACTCCTCCTTTTTTGGGGGCGAGCTTTACTAAACCCTTTTGGTTGATAAAAGGCTTAATAGAGCTCGTAAAGGGGTTTCCAATTTCGAAAGTGACAAAGAGACGGATTAATCAGATAAGTTTAGAGTCGCCACCTGACAAGTGATTCTGGTGTGCCAGGCCACCATTTTAGAACTTGGACGTAAAGTCAAGATCATACCAGAGATTTGGGTAAGCGGGTTCATTTGATTCGGGGAGAAGGTGTTAGGCATTCTCCGAATCCCGTGGAAGTCACGGTTATGTACTCTATTTAGTTGGCTTTTAATACATTTGATTTGAGATAAAAAAAAAAAACACAAGACGCTTGAGGCCATTCCCACCTAATAATGAAGGAAAAACAAGATTAAAATACCGGAGTTTTACTTTTGGCCTCCAAATACAACTTCCTCGGGGCATTCCCCGGAATGTCAAATACATAAGTCCCTCGGGGCATTCCCTGGATAAATTCAACTAGGGACTGAACTCACACCTCAAAAATTAACAAAAAAAATGTCCTAACATTGCCTACCCAAGTGTGATCGGCCTAGACATGTTACTAGCGAGTTGTGTAATAAGATACGAAAATAAGATCCAAAATAAAGAAAGATAAAAATTCAGTTCATGGCCTTGTTCTTTTTTTTTAACTTTTATTTCATGCATTTAACCAAACCCGGTCCAAAAACCCCACAAAAGGACAAGAAAAAGGCAAAACGTCACTGCAAATGGGGATATGCTATCGCAAATCCCACATACGAATCGCACATTGCACATACAGATTGCAGATCAGAACAGAATTTAGACGGTGTCCAGTGTCACAAATACGATCCTATTTGCGATCACAAAGTGTGTTTGTGAACCGCAGATCACACATCTAGGTCGCAAATCAGAACAGAGTCCTGGGCAAGATTTAACACCAGAAACGCGATCTCATTTGGAATCGCATAACAGGCTTGCGAACCGCAGAAGACATCGCAAATCAAACACACAGTTTACCTAGAAGAAAAAACGCGATGCAAGATGCGATGGCGTTTATGCAATGTGGACCACAAAACACAGATGCGGTGAATGACTGAAATTAATATTAAGATCTGCGACAATCAAGTAAAAAATGTGAACCGCATATTAGTTATGCAGTCGCAGATTCAGCACTAAACGTAGACTACTTCTATGTTTTTGTTTCAATTTTTGTCGGAATATTGTGTTTCACATTAAGTACTTTACTCTATTTACTAAAGCGTGATTTGAATGTACTGATTCACAGAGTTAACAAACCCAGAAACAAATATTCAAAACTTTATCATACTTTAATCATCTAAATAGAATAAACGAGAATCAAGAAATGAACCTAGAAAAGAGTCCTACCGATTTTGAAGGTCGATATCAGCGACAGGTCAGAGAACCACGACCGGAACTCGAACCAGCAACTAGAATCGAAATCCCAGTACCTCCTTGATCGAAATCGATTCTCGAAGACTTTTCTCTACCAAAAACGAAGTTGAAGAAAGTAGAAGTATATGTTCCTCTGTTTTGTTTTTTGGTTTCTTTTTTTTTTCTGAAATTTTTTTTTGAAGAAGAAGAAGACTAAAATCGATCGTTCTCTCCAGCTCTCCGGAAAACTCTCTATCTCTTTTTTTTACTCTCCTCCTCCACCCTTTATCCTTGTTCCCCAAGATAAAATAACTGCCTCTCTAGAAGAATCCCAAATCTGTTGGTAATGAATGCAAGATCGTGGGAGTGGGGTGTGTGTGTGGGATTTTGGAAGATTTGTGTCAGAGTTAGTTAGCCTCCTCGGCAGAGAGAGAGGGTTGGGGTTATTTGTGGGATTGGGCTATTGGGCTAGTGAAGCTGGACTATTATTTGGGCTCCAAAATTTACACAATTGGGCCAAAATAAACTGAAAATCTAATTTAAAATACCCAAAAATAAGACTTCGATGAAATTGTTAAGGAATAAAATTGGGACTATATTTTGTATTTTCTAATTTTGGACTTAAAATAGAATTAAATTAATAATAAAGGTGAATTCCTACAGAAATAAGATCAAATAATTATTCAAAAAATACTAAGACTATTAGAGGAGACTCTAATGCGTGGGTCAAAAATTACATGTCTATTGCTGCCCCTCTTTGACGGGAAACATGGAGTGCTTTCAGACAAAGAACAACAAGACATGTTTTTTAACCGACTCTGCTTGGGAAATTAAACTAAAGGAAAGGGGATGTGACCGAGCACTGGTATTTCAGCTGCCTACATATCCTTGGTTACAAAGGAATCAGGCCACGTATAGTTCGTAAATGAGGAGAGCAATGGAGTACCGAGGTAGGGAGTCGAGTGAAGCGTCGTCGAAGTTCCGGTCCACAGTTCCTGCCATTACATCACAATAAAAGGAAAAATTACAGCAGAAGTAAAAGAAAAATACAAGATCCTATTTACTTTTTGTCTTGAATCTTTCTTGAACCTCTACTTGATCTTCAATACAGAACTAAAGAGATGGACCCTGTTCTTCAGGCGGGCTCCTAATGCATCTTGTGAATTTGAAGTAACTCTGAAATGGATTCCCTCGTTTTCCAGATGGGTGCCTGATTTCCAAAACTTGAAAACGTTCCCTTATTATCCAGGTGGGCGCCTGATTGCTAACACTTGAATGTATTCCCTCGTTATCCAGATGGGCGCCTGATTGCTAAAACTTGAAATGTATTCCCTCGCTATCCAGGTGGGCGCCTGATTGCTAAAACTTGAAATGTATTCCCTCGTTATCCAGGTGGGCGCCAGATGTTACAATAAAGCAAACAAAACAAAAAAAAAACTTTTCTGCCCCAGTTTGGAACCTAGGCATATCTGCGGGGATTAATCGAATTATGTTATCTAAAAACTTCTAAGAATTCAAAACTAAATCCCATTATCCAGGAGGGTCCTAAAAAATTTAAAGCTAATTCCCATTATTCAGGAGGGTCCTGAGAAAATTAAAAATTAAATCCCATTATCCAGGAGGGTCCTGAAAGTTTAAAACTTAAATCCCATTATCCAGGAGGGTCCTGAAGATTAAAAAATAAATTCCAATATCCAGGAGGGTCCTGAAAATTAAAAAGCTAATTCCCATTATACAAGAGGGTCCTAAAAATCGAAAATGAATTTACCTGAGCCATGCTCTTTGCTTGGGGAATTCTAAGTAGAAACTTTTGCCTCCCAAGCCATGCCTTCTTCACAAGAGGGCTTTATGGATTGACAAATTTTCATGCTTCCTATTTTAGATAAATAGAATCTTGTTAATTTTGAAAATGCGGTGGTTAGTTTGTGGCATCATTGCTGGGGGGTCTGCTTCTGCTGGGGAATATATTCAAGTTTTAATTCTTGCTGGGGATCTGCTTCTGCTGGCTACCATGCTTCATCTTGATCAGCTGCTTTGAACGAGCAAAGAGTTGTTTGACCTTTGATTTGAACCGGATCGCACAATCTCCGAATGACCCGAATTTCTTATCCTTACCTATTGCATTGCATTTTCATTCCGAAAGCAGCTGCATCCTTGTATTTTCCAAAACATAAAAGTCGCCTTATTGCCTAAACTTCGATTATCTGCATCCCATTCATTCCAAATCCTGTTTGTTGTGATATGCTCGGCCGAATACCGCTTTGCGCAATTTGGAAGTTGGTAGTAGGCTTTGAAATCCTTCCCTGCTTGTTTGGCATGGGCTAGTTCGAAAGAAACTCATAAAAATGGACTCAAAGAACAGATTGTAATGATTTTGGACAAAAAGGAATAACGGAAAGTTTGAACATGGATGACTATGTGAAGGAAACTCGGAAAAGAAAGACTTATCTGAGGGAAGCAGCCAGCTCCAATGATCATGACATGCATTTCAGATTGATCAGCCTAATCCGTCCGACCAATCATATTCAGCTCGTGGCACAAGTCCATACTTCGAAGACCAACCTTTCACTGATCCCATTCCTCTTGTTGGTTTATCTTTCAACTCACCATCGCCTTATGGTGCCCGTGAGGGTTTTCACCAATAAGACTCTCTCATTTTAAATTTTCTCTCATCTCACCATCGCCTTATGGTGCCCGTAAGGGTTTTCACCGATAAGACTCTATCATTTTATATTTCTCTCATTTCGTGAAGGGAGTGTTGCCCCTGATGCAAATCATGTCTCTATATTGCTTGACCCGGCATCCTAAACGATTGATCAGAAGGTCTTTCTTTGGACTGCAATGTAGGCTTTTGGACAGGGTTAGAAAGAAATGGCGGCATGAAAGCTCAAAATTAATTCAAGAGGAAATAGGGGTAAAATTATAACTTTTGGAATCAGATCTTTTCGAATCCGAAACTTTTGCCCCAATTTCTTTGGGGTTTGAGGGGAATTTTGATTTTTTATTTTGATTTGACCGAACTGTAAGGCTGCCTACATATCCTTGAAAGGAATTAGGTCAAACGTAGTTCAAACTTCTTTTCTTTTCTCTTTTGTTTGTTTGTTTCTTTCCACTTCTTTTTTTTCTTTATCTTCTTTTGTTTCTTTTTTTTCTTTTTTCTTTTTTTTTTCTCTCTTTTTTTTGTTTTTCTTTTTCTTCTTTCTTTCTTTTCTTTTCTTTCTTTTCTTCTTCTTCTTTTTCCTTATTTCTGCTACTGATTCTAAAAGAGGGATATGAAAGAAAATAAATAAGGCTCAAAAGGGTAGCGAAGGATGAAAGTGTTTGGGTAGCGGAATAAAATGTCTTCATCCTTTCAACTTTGAACATGCCAAGTACCAGATACAATTGAAAATGAGCAAAGAGATCACACATAAACCTCTTAACGGCATCATAATTGATATCCATATCTACACATTTGCCTTCCATATCTGTTAAATGCAAAGCACCATTAGGCAACACTCTCGTCACAACGAACGGTCCTTGCTAGTTTGGGGCGAATTTGCCTTTAGCTTCCGCCTGATGAGGGAGGATGCGTTTCAATACCATTTGGCCCACTTCAAATTTCCGGGGACGCACCTTTTTGTTGTATGCTCTAGCCATTCTCTTCTGATACAGTTGGCCATGACATACTGCAGCCAATCTTTTTTCATCAATTAGACTCAACTGTTCGAGCCGGGTTTTGACCCACTCATTATCATCAATTTCGACTTCTGCAACAATCCGAAGAGAAGGAATCTCAACTTCTGCAGGTATAACTGCCTCAGTTCCGTATACCAGCAGATAAGGAGTTACACCTACTGAAGTGCGAACAGTAGAGCGATAGCCTAGTAATGCAAAAGGTAACTTTTCATGCCACTACTGAGACCTCTACACCATCTTACGAAGTATCTTCTTTATGTTCTTGTTAGCAGCCTCAACAGCTCTATTTGCCTTGGGGCGATACGGGGTAGAGTTTTGATGCATAATCTTGAACTGTTGGCATACCTCTTTCATCAAATGACTATTGAGATTAGCAGCATTGTCTATGATGATCACCTTGGGAATTCCGAACCGACAAATGATGTTTGAATGAACAAAATCCACCACTGCCTTTTTGGTTACGGACTTGAAAGTTATAGCTTCGATCCACTTGGTAAAGTAATCAATGGCCACAAAAATAAACTTGTGCCCATTTGACGCTGCCTGCTCAATTCGCCCAATAACATCCATGCCCCAGGAAACAAAGGGTCAGGGTACAGACATTGTGTGTAACTCAGATGGGGGAAAATGAATCAAATCACCGTGTACTTGGCATTGATGACACTTGCGATCAAAGCTGATAGAATCCCATTCCATGGTAAGCCAATAATAACCTGCTCGAAGTATCCTCTTTTCCAATACATACCCATTAATATGTTGACCGCAAACTCCAGAATGTACCTCGGCCATGACAATTGAAGCCTCTTTAGCATCTATGCACCTCAGCAATCCTAAATCCGGAGTCCTCTTATACAAGATTCCTCCATTCAGGAAAAATCCACTGGCCAGACGTCGAATGGTCCTCTTTTGGTCACCTGTAGCATGTACTGGATATACCCCCGACCTGATGTATTCCTTGATATCATGGAACCAAGGCTCGCAATCGATTTCCTCTTCCACCACATTACAATAGGCATGTTGATCACGAACATGGATATGTATGGGGTCGACATAAACCTTGTCTGGATGATGTACAATTGACGCTAGGGTGGCCAAGGCATCAGCAATCTCATTATGAATTATGGGAATATGTCTAAATTCAACTGACCTGAATCATTGACAAAGATCATGCAGGTACTGTCGGTAAGGTATAAGCTTCAAATCACGAGTTTCCCATTCTCCTTGAATCTGATGGACCAACAAATCTGAATCTCCCAGAACAAGTATTTCTTGGACTCCCATGTCTATAGCTAACCTCAGACCCAGAACGCATGCTTCGTACTCAGCCATGTTGTTGGTGCAATAAAATCGAAGCTGGGCTGTTACAGGGTAGTGTTGCCCTATTTCAGAGATAAGTACAGCCCCTATTCCGACCCCTTTCATATTAGCAGCTCCATCAAAGAAAAGTTTTCAACCTGGTTTTTCATTGTGATCAAGCTCGTCAACACACATAACCTCTTTGTCAGGAAAATAAGTCTTCAATGGCTCGTATTCATCGTCCACCGGATTCTCGGCTAAGTGGTCGGCTAAAGGTTGGGCTTTCATCGCGGTTCGAGTGACATAGATGATATCAAGCTCTGTCAGTAAAATATGCCACTTTGCAAGTCTTCCGGTGGGCATAGGTTTCTAAAAGATGTACTTCAAATGATCCATGAGAGAAATGAGGTAAGTAGTGTGAGATGACAGATAATGCTTCAACTTTTGTGCCACCTAAGTCAGGGCGTAACATGTCTCTCAAACAATGTGTACTTAACCTCATAGGGAGTGAACTTCTTACTAAGATAATAGATTGCTTGTTCTTTCTTTCCTGTGATGTCATGTTGACCCAACACGCAACCAAAAGAGTTGTCCAAGATTGTCAAATAAAGAATTAGAAGTCTCCCCGGCTCTGGTGGTACCAGCACCGGTGGATTTGACAGGTACTTCTTGATCTTATCGAATTCTTCTTGGCACTCGTCAGTCCACCTGACTGCGGCATTCTTCTTCAGCATCTTAAAGATGGGCTCACAGGTTGTCGTGAGTTGAGCAATAAACCTGCTGATGTAGTTTAACCTTCCTAGTAGGCTCATCACCTCTGTTTTCTTCCTCGGCAGCAATAATTCTTGAATGGCTTTGATCTTTGACGGATCCAGCTCAATACTGCATCGACTGACCACGAATCCTAATAGTTTTCCAGACGGGACACCAAATGCACATTTTGCTGGATTAAGCTTGAGGTTGTACCTGCGGAGCCTTTGGAAAAACATTCTCAGGTCTTTGACATGGTCAGACTGCTTCTTTGACTTTATGATCACATCAACCTCAATCTCTTTATGTATCATGTCATGAAACATTGTAGTCATTGCCCTCGTGTATGTTGCCCCAGCATTCTTCAAACCAAATGGCATTACCCGATAACAGTACGCTCCCCATGGCGTGATGAATGTTGTCTTTTCTGCATCTTCCTCGTCCATCAAAATCTGATGATATCCCGCGTAACAATCCACAAAATAACCAATCTCATGCTTGGCACAATTATCGATTAGAATGTGAATGTTCGGTAATGGAAAGTCATCCTTTGGGCTTACTTCGTTGAGGTCACGGTAATCAACACAGACCTTGGTCTTACCATCCTTCTTTGGTACTGGCACAACATTGGCTAACCAAAGGGGATATCGAGTGACCCGAATAACCTTTGCAGTAAGCTGCTTTGTGATTTCTTCTTTGATCTTCATACTCATATGGGTCTGGAACTTTTGCACCTTTTGCATGACGGGAGGACATGCTGGATCAGTTGGCAATTTATGGACTACCAGGTCAGTGCTCAAACCCGGCATCTCATCATATGACTAGGCAAAGACATCTTTGTACTCAAACAATATTTTGATTATTTCCTCCTTCACTCGTGGCTCTAGACGCACACTTATCTTGGTTTCCCGAACATCATCATGGTCCCCTAAATTGATTGCTTCAGTTTCACTCAAATTAGGTTTTGGTTTTTCTTCAAATTGTTTTAGCTCTTTGCTGATTTGTTCAAATGCAGCTTCTTCATCATATTCTATTTCATCATCATACTCTACTTCTTGGATCGTTATTTCAGAATTAGATTGGCTTTTAGAACTCGGCTGAAAATTCCTCATGCATGTCATGTCACTACAACCAGCATAAAAAGAACTGTACAAAAGAAACAAAAATAAAACACTATTAAGAATAATGGAAAACGGGAAATTGCATTTCATTGAAAATAAAAGGATAGAAAGGTCTGAGCGTCAAGATAAGCAAAACTTAAAAAGAAAGATCCGGATTACAACCCCGGAACGACCTAGATAACAGAAAAGGAAATAAAGCAAACTACCAAAACTCCTTCTTGGTGGGGAGAGGAGTAATTTCCCAATTGCTAAGCTTCACGTTTGGGCCAACAAATTGCACATCTGCTTTGCTAGAGCCTTTACCAATCTCTACCATATTGACCTCTTTGAAAAGACTTCGGAACCCCTTGGTTATCTCTTCATCAACATTGACCATAGGTTCTGAAATTAAGGAAGTTGGAGGTTTTTCAGCTCCTGGTTTGATAAAAGACTTGGAGATGTGTGGGACTGGCTGGGAGAGTGACCATACCTTCTGTTTTGGATTCTTAAACCTTTTCATGTCCTCTTCTGTGGGCGTGAATCCCAAACCAAATGTACCATAATTCCCATTGGGGCATATTGGATGCACAATACATTGCAGAGATGATCCCAGACCCTTGCCTGGCACAAAACAATTCTTCAACATTTCAGTTGCAACCATGACAGATACAGAGGATATCATGGGACCCGAAATGCGTTCTCCTTCGGTGATCTTCTCAATAGACACTGTTTCGAAATTTTGAAAAACCCAAGGTCCTTTATCATCTTCATCTTCAACGAACGGAACAATCGTGTCGTTGTAGGCCGGCAAATCTTCCTCACCGTGCACAACTATTTCTTGCTTGTCCCATTCAAACTTCACCATTTGATGCAGAGAGGACGGGACTGCCTTAGCAGCATGTATCCATGGCCTTCCCAACAACAGATTATAGGAGATGGCTACATCTAGTACTTGGAATTCCATGGTGAACTCAACTGGCCCTATTGACAATTCGAGCATTGTGTCTCCGACAAAATCTTTACCTCCTCCATCAAAGCCTCGAACGCACACACTGTTCAAGCAGATCCTTTCCGTACCAATCTTCAGTTTTTGCAGAGTAGACAAAGGACAAATATTTGCACTAGAGCCATTGTCAACCAGAACCCTCAAGACAACAGCATCTTCGCACTTCACTGTAAGATAAAGAGCTCGGTTGTGTTCTGTACCCTAGATAGGAAGTTCATCATCTGAGAAAGTGATCCTATTTGCTTCAAAGATCTTGCCAGCTATCTTTTCTAAGTGGTTCACTGTGATTTTATCAGGAACATGTGCCTCATTTAAATTCTTCATCAAATCCCTATGATGTTCCTCGGAGTGTATCAGTAAGGACAAAAGAGAAATCCGAGCTAGTGTTCTTCTGGGGCGAAACATCTCCCAGAACAAGTCAATCCTCCAGTTTCATTTACTTCTTCCTCCACTTCCTTTCCTTTGTATGTCACTATCACTTGCTTGTAATTCTACGGGACAGCCTTGGTATCAATCACTGGCGGTTAGGTTACTGGTTTAATGATGATAGGGGTAATAGGAGCCCATTTCATAACTAGGACAGGCTTATTTGGAATCTCTGGCACTACCACTTTTGAGCTTTCTGGACTTGCCTCACTATCTTTTGTCATCCCTTTCACGACTAACACCGGTGGTTTCAAATTGAACGGGCTCGGCTTTTCTGTTGCCCCTTCAACTGTCACAGGGTTTGCTTTTGTGGAATCTGGATCTTTAACCAAATCGTTTTCACTGGCCCGAATCATCATGACAGAAAGACTTCTTGGGCCCCCGTCCTTGTAAACTACTTCAATCATATATTTCTCTTCATGGGCATGCAGAGGATTTTGGTTGATGTATGGAGTGTCTGGGTTTTGGACTACAATTTGGTTTGTGTCAATGAGCTCTTAGATTGCTCGTTTCAAATGCCAACACTTCTCTATGTCATGGCCTGGAGCATCAGAACAGTAGGCACATCTTAGCGAATAATCAAGGTTCTTTGGAGGAGGGTTTGGTATTTTTGATTCAATTGGCCTCAAGACGTCCAATTGCCTTAATCTTTAGAATAAACTGGCATAGGATTCTCCAAGCAGGGTAAAAGTTTGTTTCCGCTTTTGCCTCTCTCTCCTATAATCTGGTTTTGGTCGAAAGTGCGGACCATTGGGGTTTTGGTAAGGTTGTGGAGATGGGTAGGCATTTTGTGGACCTGGGTAGGTATTCTGTGGGATAGGGGCACGCCATTGTGGGTAAGGAGGGGGTTGAGCATATGACTGTGCATGGTGAACAAAATATTGTGGTGGTCTAGCTAAGTCTTGGGGGCTTGGCGGGGAAAAGTAATGTTGAGGGGTATTATATGGAGCTTGGGTGTAAGTTTGAGGTCGGGATCGAGGATGGGTGTACTGGTGAGGTGAACCCCTCTGGCCCTGCCATGATCCGGAGACAACCATAGAGGCATCTTCCTTCTTCTTCTTGCCTACCAAACTTCCGGTACCACTTTGGATTGACTGGGTAGTTACTTTTATCGCAGAATAACTCATGATCTTACTCGACTTGAGCCCTTCTTCCACCATTTCTCCCATCTTCACCACATCATTGAAAAACTTACCAATAGCTGAGATCAAGTGTCCATAGTAAGTGGGCTCCAAGGCTTAAAAGAAGTATTTAACCATTTCGTCTTCTTCCATTTGAGGGTTGACTCGTGCAGCTTGCTCCCTCCATCGGAACCCATATTCTCAAAAGCTTTCATTGGATATCTTTTCCATCTTAATCAGAGACAGGTGATCCGGAACAATGTCTATGTTGTACTGAAAATGTCGGGCGAAGGCTTGAGCCATATCGTCCCAAGTGTACCAACTGTTAATGTCCTGACGGGTGTACCATTCTAAAGCTGCCCGCTCAAACTTTGGCTGAAGTAGGCCACTAGTAGTTTGCCTTTTCCTCCGGCATCTCTCATTTTCCTGCAATAACCCCTTAGACGGGAAACAGGATCTCCATGTCCGTCATACAAGTCGAACTTGGGCATCTTGAATCCGGCAGGTAGTTGGACATCAGGAAACAAACATAGATCCTTATAGGCCACACTAACCTAGTTTCCCAACCCTTGCATATTTCTCAATGATTGCTCGAGACTCTATAGCTTCCTAAACATCTCTTCCTGCTCTGCATTCCTGGGTGGTTTGTCAGTTTCGACGTGAGGCTCAAATTGGTGGGTGTAGGAGTAAGGGTCTGCGACTTTGAAAGTGGGCTCCGGTGCATGGTAATGGGCATCTGGAGCGAGAAATGCGGGCTCACTAGAGGATCGATGAAGGGTAGTTTGTGGTGGGGTACAAAAATAGGAGCAGATGTTGGAGCAAGGTACGAGGTTGTTTTGACTGGTGGAGCATGAAAAGTTTGGGCGGAAGTGCCGGGGTAATTGTTGTAAGGGGCAAAGCCAGGTGCGTGTTGTGGGGAAAGATCAATGATATTGTCCATATGGGATTGAGAAAATGGTGGGATGGAAGCAGGGTTTTCTGTGTAGTTGGTGGGGAATGAGGGTGGAGGGTATCCCTTAACCCATGCCTGATACATCTCTGCCATCTGATGTTTCAACCTCCGGACTTCCTCTTGCAATTCCGATTCTGACTCAACAACCTCTCTTGGCGGGTCTACAACTATGGTGTCTGTTTCCTTTCTAGCCATGACTGTTTGGCGTTTTGACCGGGTATTGTATGGATGACTTGCCAGGATGCCAACAAACTAACCACCTTCCCGGAAGAGAGTTAGAAAATAACAGAGGACAACAACGCAAAACCACCATGTTAGCGTTAGAGCATTTATCAGATAATAATATCACATTACGTGCAATGTACCTAGCAACAAATAATGGTTCTAAAATGGCTGTGAGGGTTGCAAGGTCATATGGCCTTATCCCGATATGATTATTTCAATCTTGCCTTCTCTTTCCTTTCTGATATTTGTTACCGTCTTGATCTCTCTTGTTGTGGAATAACTTGATAAAAACCCAAAATAAGTTTCCTGTGTATCAAGTTCTTCATGAATGAAACCAAACATGTTTCTTGGAAAAGTGATGGAAAATACAATTCGGGATTTTTCATTTGAAACCTTTGATAAGAAGTGCAGTAATGGAAGACCAGACATACTTGACCTCACTATAACTGGCTTTGAAACTACCTAAAGACTCAGTACACCTAGACAAGACATGAGAAAATCTTAAGAACATTTGAATAGGGTAGATCCTCAAACTGCTCCTGGCTGGGATGTACCTTGGCTATCCGCCGTGCTCAAAATTTGAAACATGCTTCGTAGAGAAACACCAATGCTAGGAACGAAGACCCTGGCATGTGCCCCCTGCCTCCTGAAGACCAACCCTAATCAAATATTGGCTATGCTGCTCCAATTTTGCTGCCAATTCCGCTAACTGAGACCTTATCAACTCGAACTTATCCCGGAGATCTTGGTCAGATGCTTCCTCAAAGTCCTCTGTCTGAACTGCCCACCCCCTAAGCTGTGCTGGCAATGGGGTGCTGACCCCTGGTGGGGCGGACTGTAACCAAATCAGGTACTCCTGAGTACACTCAGACCTGCCAATATCCTTTACTAGCATTTCTTTCTTCATCCTCTTTGCATTCTTCCAATATTGCACGTACTTGATTTTGTCAACCAACTTTTTGCTAAAATTCATGATGTACCTCCGAAGATTCAAAGTTGAAGGTTCCTCTTGTCGTCTGCCCAACTGTCGCATTACCCTGACCGGTGTGTACGGCCTGACACACTTGAGTCCTATCAGCATCAGGAAAGTTTACATGAGGCATCCTACCAAGATATCATCTAAAGGTAGCCAAAGGTAGGCCCACAAAACATTCTCGTTCGTCCTCAAACCAAGGAACTCAATCCAAGCTGTGACACCTATTGGGTGTGAACTTAGGAGACTTTATCGTACGCTCGATACATATCATCCGATCCCTCAAGGCACGGTCGATGGGACAAAGTAAGGAAGCTTTGTGCAAATGCTCCATCATCCATAATTGTAGCAAAAGGTTACTTCTCTCAAAATACCTGACACCTCCCCTCACTTCACTTAGGGCTCGGTACAACTTTGCTTAGATCATTGGCACAACGGTAACGGTTTTGTGTTGCTTCTCATGAAATAGTGCCATTACCACCGACTGTAGACGAGTACCAATGTGCCTCTCGTCTAATGGAAAAACCAGTAATCCTAATAAAGCAAGGCTGAAAGCTTCGAGGCGACGTCTTTGCCATTTTGCTTTGGTCGTGCAAAACTCGTCCTAAAAGGTGTCAAAACTATCCTGTGGTCCAAATCTGGCAAACAAATAATCCAGGGATATCCAAGACTGCTCAAGGCACTTCAAATGCTTGTTATCCTTTAGGCCCAGGTCATTAAGAAATCTTGTTCTAGAGTGGTCCCGGGGAAGTATCATACTCTTGCCTATATAACTTAAACGGGTGAGGCCGGACATTTCTGCCAGAGTAGGAGTCATCTCGCACTCCCCAAATTTTAAAGTCAAGTTATGCGGTTTCCAATAGGTCAGCATCGCTTCTACTAAGTTTGGGCGGGGTGTGATATCCAAAAGGGAAGTTAGGGTGCCCAATTTATGCTTCAACTCATGTTGCTCCAACGATGAAAACATGTTCCACCACTTGATCAATTTCTTAGGAATCTTTACCACCATTAGCACTTTGGATCGAATCAGCGGATCCATACCTGAATGGGGAGAACATAGTTAACGACTCGGAATACTACACAAAACCACAACATTTCCTGGTGGACAAATGCAAGGCACAATTTGGCTACATTTGCAGATTGGCCTAAGTGCTGAAAGTGACTATTAGTGCAAACTTTGACAAAGTTGACCCTTAAGCATAGGAAATACTTCATTTAAAGCTTATATGACTCTAATATCCCGACAATCATTATTCTGCGGAAATGGACTATTTGCAAAAATTGCAGATATGGCCAAATGTGGCTAGGGACGCAAACCCAATATGGGCGGACCTGAGAGTGACATGACCCTGTGATTGAGCTACTTTTGCAAAAATAATCCTATTTTGCAAGAATGGACGATGTGGCCCAAAAGTGGCTAAATATGCAAGAGTTGGCTATGACCCCCGAAGCCAAGAACCTAGGACTTACTAGGAAAACCGGACCCTTTGTGGGTTGCCTACATATCCCGCCCCGGAAGACGAGAATCAGGTTCGCGTAGTTCGGAAAGATGCAATTAAAGAACTATATTTTTGTCTCTTGAAAATGATAAAAAAAATGTAAAAACTCTTGGACCCCTTTTGTTGAATTCTTGGAAAATGATGAAGAACTGTAAAATCTCTTTTCTTTTCATCCTTTTTCGATTTTTCTCTTCCTTTTCTTTTTCTGTTTTTTTTTTCAAAATAATATGAAAGAAAATACTAGTGGGGCCCCATTTGTATCATTTTCACCGTTTTTTCCAAGACATCGGTCTGCCAAATGACCTTTTACCCTCACAGATGCAACAATTAGCACATAGGATGATTAAACGTCATTTTGGGCCATGGGCCCATTTTGACATAATTTGGACAGGTTTCCTACAAAGGGACATGGTGCCTGGGACCGAGCCCTATTAGGTCTAAATGATATGATGCAAATAAAAATGACCTAAAGGCTAACCTAAGTTTGGGGTTCACTAACAAGGCAGTTCGGGGAAAGCGTATGGTCGATAGTGGCTGCTCAAGCTTTCCACCCACTCCATACGTCCGTCGGCTTCCCCTCCTAAATTAAAGGTGACTCAAGAAAGAGTTAGTGCACGCGACGCGTGCTCCGAGACTTGTTGCAGAAAGAATTGACCGGGCAATGCATATGATGACAGTTATAAAGCGATAAACACGTAAAGCAAAAACTATAAGCACATAAGCAACTAGCTAATAACAAAAACATGAAAGCATAATAAAAGTAACAAAAACATGAAATCATAAAAAAAGTAAGTGAAGCTAACGAAAAAAAAAACACAAAACTCAATCAAACATTTTAAAAGCCAACAAATCAAGAACTAGCTCGAACCCGCAAAACCTAAAGGTCCCCAGCAGAGTCGCCAGAGCTGTCACTCCTCCTTTTTCGGGGGCGAGCTTTACTAAACCCTTTTGGTTGATAAAAGGCTTAATAGAGCTCGTAAAGGGGTTTTTAATTTCGAAAGTGACAAAGAGACGGATTAATCAGAGAAGTTTAGAGTCGCCACCAGACAAGTGATTCTGGTGTGCCAGGCCACCATTTTAGAACTTGGACTTAAAGTCAAGTTCATACTAGAGATTTGGGTAAGGGGGTTCATTTGATTCGGGGAGAAGGTGTTAGGCATTCTCCGAATCCCGTGGAAGCCACGGTTGTGTACTCGATTTAGTTGGCTTTTAATATATTTGAATTGAGATAAAAAAAAAAACATAAGAGGCTTGAGGTCATTCCCGCCTAATAAAGAAGGAAAAACAAGATTAAAATACCGGAGTTTTACTTTTGGCCTCCAAATACAACTTCCTCGGGGCATTCCCCGGAATGTCAAATACATAAGTCCCTCGGGGCATTCCCTGGATAAATTCAACTAGATAATGAACTCATACCTCAAAAATTAACAAAAAAAACGTCCTAACATTGCCTACCCAAGTGTGATCGGCCTAGACATACTAGTAGCGAGTTGTGTAATAAGATACGAAAATAAGATCCAAAATAAAGAAAGATAAAAATTCAGTTCATGGCCTTGTTCTTTTTTTTTTAACTTTTATTTCATGCATTTAACCAAACCCGGTCCAAAAAACCCACAAAAGGACACGAAAAAGGCAAAACGTCACCGCAAATGGGGATATGCTATCGCAAATCCCACATACGAATCACACATTGCACATACAGATCGCAGATCAGAACAGAACATAGACGGTGTCCAGTGTCACAAATGCGATCCTATTTGCAATCGCAAAGTGTGTTTACGAACCGCAGATCACACATCTAGGTCGCAAATCAGATCAGAGTCCTAGGCAAAATTTAACACCAAAAACGCGATCTCATTTGCGATCGCATAACAGGTTTTCGAACCGTAGAAGACATCGCAAATCAAACACACAGTTTACCCAGAACAAAAAACGCGATGCAAGATGCGATTGCGTTTATGCAATGTGGACCGCAAAACACAGATGCGGTGAATGACTGAAATTAAGATTAAGATCTACGACAATCAGGTCAAAAATGCGAACCGCATATCAGTTATGCTGTCGCAGATTCAGTACTAAACACAGACTACTTCTATGTTTTTCTTTCAATTTTTGTCGGAATATTGTGTTTGACATTAAATACTTTACTCTATTTACTAAAGCGTGATTTGAATGTACTGATTCACAGAGTTAACAAACCCAGAAACAAATATTCAAAACTTTATCATACTTTAATCATCTAAATAGAATAAACGAGAATCAAGAAATGAACCTGGAAAAGAGTCCTACTGATTTTGAAGGTCGATATCAGCGACAGGTCAGCGAACCGCGACCGGAACTCGAACCAGCAACTAGATTCGAAATCCCAGTACCTCCTTGATCGAAATCGATTCTCGAAGACTTTTCTCTACCAAAAACGAAGTTGAAGAGAGTAGAAGTATATGTTCCTCTGTTTTGTTTTTTGGTTTCTTTTTTTTTTCTGAAATTTATTTTTTGAAGAAGAAGATTAAAATCGATCGTTCTCTCCAGCTCTCCGAAAAACTCTCTATCTCTTTTTTTTCTCTCCTCCTCCACCCTTTATCCTTGTTACCCAAGATAAAATAACTGCCTCTCTAGAAGAATCCCAAATCCGTTGGTAATGAATGCAAGATCGTGGGAGTGGGGTGTGTGGGGGGGATTTTGGAAGATTTGTGTCAGAGTTAGTTAGCCTCTTCGGTAGAGAGAGAGGGTTGGGGTTATTTGTGGGATTGGGCTATTGGGCTAGTGAAGCTGGACTGGTATTTGGGCTCCAAAATTTACACAATTGGGCCAAAACAAACTGAAAATCTAATTTAAAATACCCAAAAATAAGACTTCGATGATATTGTTAAGGAATAAAATTGGGACTATATTTTGTATTTTCTAATTTTGGACTTAAAATAGAATTAAATTAATAATAAAGTGAATTCATAAAGAAATAAGATCAAATAATTATTCAAAAATACTATGATTATTAGAGGTGACTCTAACGCGTGGGTCAAAAATTACATGTCTACACTTGGTAATGTCGTTCGGGCTAACAAATGCCCCAGCAGTTTTTATGGGTCTGATGAATAGTGTATTCGGGCCGTATCTCGATGTATTTGTGATTGTATTCATTGATGACATTCTGGTGTATTCTCGTTCAGAGACAGAACATACGGGCCACTTGCGGGTAGTATTACAGATCCTTGGGGATCCTAAGTTGTATGCTAAGCTCTCCAAATGTCTGGCTAAACTCAGTAGCATTCCTTGGCGATGTGATATCTGACGAGGGTATTAGTGTTGACATTCAAAAGATCGATGCAGTGAAAAATTGGCCAAGACCTACAACACCGTCAGAAGTCCGCGGTTTTCTAGGGCTAGCAGGATATTATAGGAGGTTTGTAGAAGGGTTTTCCTCAATATCAGCACCATTGACTAAGTTAACATGGAAAGCTACCAAGTTCCAATGGTCCGACGCTTGTGAACATAGTTTCCAAGAGCTGAAGGATCGGTTGACCTCCGTGCAGTGCTTACTCTCCCAGAAGGAACAGAAGGGTATGTGGTATATTGTGATGCTTCAGGTGTAGGTTTGGGGTGCGTATTGATGCAACGTGGGAAGGTAATTGCTTACGCATCCAAACAATTAAAGAATCATGAAAATAATTACCCGACTCATGATTTGGAACTGGCTGTAGTAATTTAAGCTTTGAAGATTTGGAGGCACTATTTATACGGTGTCCATGTTGACATCTAGACAGATCACAAAAGTTTAGAATACATCTTCAAGCATAAGGAGTTGAATATGAGGCAGCGTAGGTGGCTTGAATTACTGAAAGATTACGATGTCGAGATATTGACCATCCCGGTAAAGCCAATATTGTGGCAGACGCTCTCAGTCGTAAGTCAATGGGAAGCCTAGTACACATTGAGGCAAGTAGACAGGGGTTGACTCAAGACTTCATCAGCTAGCCAATTTGAGAATCAGATTGTTAGACTCTGATGACGGAGGTGTTACTATACAGAATACGTCGGAATCATCTTTGGTAACCGAGGTAAAAGCACGGCAATGTGAAGATCCTACCTTGGTACGATTGAGAGAGGGCATTCAGCAGGGTAAAATTTCAGTTTTCGAGATCGGAGGGGATGCGACACTAAGATACTAGGGCCGATTATGTGTGCCTAATGTAGCATGGTTGCGAGAGAAAATTATGATTGAGATTCATCAGTCCCGATATTCCATCCATCCCGGTTCGACAAAGATGTATCATGACATTAAGGAGCAGTATTGGTGGGATAACATGAAGAAGTCTATTGCAGAATTTGTAGCCCAATGCCCTAATTGTCAACAAGTAAAGATTGAGCATCAGAAACCCGGTGGATTGATTCAAAATATAGAAATTCCGACCTGGAAATGGGAGGTGATTAATATGGACTTCATTGTTGGGTTACCTTGCTCTTATCATAAGTTTGATTCCATCTGGGTGATAGTTGATCGACTTACAAAATGTGCCCATTTTCTGCCAGTTAAGACAACTTACACAGCTGAAGACTATGCGAAGCTGTATATCAAGGAGATTGTTAGACTTCATGGTGTGCCGGTGTCTATTATATCAGACCGAGGAGCTCAATTTACGGCTAACTTTTGGAGGTCTTTTCGGAAGGGTTTAGGCACATAAGTGAATCTCAACACGGCATTCCATCCGCAGACTGACGGACAGGCTGAACGTACTATTTAGACACTTGAAGATATGCTACGAGCATGTGTTCTAGATTTCAAGGGGAAATAGGATAATCACCTGGTACCCATAGAATTCGCCTACAATAATAGCTACCGTTCCAGTATTAAAATGGCCCCATACGAGGCACTATACGGGAGGAGATGTAGATCATCGGTTGGATGGTTTGAAGTCGGTGAGACAAAATTATATGGGCCAGATTTAATTCACCAAGCCATTGAGAAGGTGAAAGTGATACAAGAGGCGACTGAAGGCGGCACAAAGCAGGCAAAAATCTTATTCCGATGTCCGACATCGTGACCTGGAATTTGAGGTTGGTTATTGGGTTTTCCTGAAGATCTCACCGATGAAGGGTGTTATGCGTTTTGGGAAGAAGGGTAAACTGAATCCGCGGTATATCAGGCCGTACAAAATTCTTTGACGAATTGGACAGGTTGCTTATGAGTTAGAATTGCCATCTGAATTGGAATTTGTCCATCCGGTATCCCATGTATCTATGTTGAGGAAATGTATTGGAGACCCTTCTCGGGTCGTCCCTATCAAAGATGTAAAAATTAAAAGGGATCTGTAATATGAAGAAATGCCAGTAGCTATATTAGACCGACAAGTCTGCAAGCAAAGAACAAAAGATGTAGCTTCCGTTAAAGTATTGTGGAGGAACAAGAATACGTAAGAAATGACATGGGAAGCAGAGGACGAGATGAAGTCTAAATACCCTTACCTGTTCCAGAATGGAGATAATGAGGGTGTCGGGGGAACGCAGGATGCATTAAAAGGAGAAACGTCTCTATGAGGGAAGCAGTAACTTGAGAATACTCTTTCTTAATGCAAAATGGTGATATGCGGATAATGTACGTAGCTATAATGCTTTGTATAGGCTTATAAAGCCATAGGTTGGGTTTAACTGCTTGCTAGTTTTGCTAGTGTCCATTTTATAGAGGAAATGCAGCCCGAAATTTCCGTCAGAAATCCACGATAAATTAGGCTCCCCGTAAACCCTTACATTCGAGGACGAATGTTCCTAAGGGGGGGACGGTGTTACAACCCATATTTGCATATGTTAGCTTACGCCATAAGTTAGTCTACGTAGGTCCGAGAAGATATTATATTTGAGATGATGAGAATTTAGTCCTATTGGTCTTAAATGATGCAAGGGTGTATAAGGGTGGTTAACAAGTATTAGAAGTTAAACGAATCAAGGATGTTGTAACTCGTATTTTCGGGTAAATCAAGGGGTGATTAATATTAACCAGAGGTCATGTTTTAAGGTATTTGAATCATATAATACCTGTTTCATAAGTCTTGAAGTCAAACGAGTTATGAAACAAAAGTCGACAAAAGTTGTCGCAACTTAGGTTCATAATTCACTTAAACATTAGGTCAAATGTTTCTAATCTTTTCTCCCAATTTACAAGGAATTACGGGATGATCTACCTACCAAATTAAAGATCTATGTGTCTAGTTTCCAACGCATTAAACCATTTGTCGATACAATCTCAGAGTATAGAGATAATTATATTTCCGCAGACCTGCGCAGATTGGTAGGTGACAAGCAGGTGCATCACCTACTTGCCAAAATTAGAGGACAAAATTAAAGTCCCAAAGTGGGCCAAGAGAGGACTTTTAAGGGGTTATAAAATCAGTTATTTCACCCTTATTTCAGACCTTCAAAACCAAATTGAACCCCTACAACCCCTCCCCAAAAATCCAACACAAACCCTAATCGATTTTCCCTCTCTTTCAAGTTCTAATTGGGGGTGAAACCTAGAGTTTGAAGAACCAAGGAAAGGGATGAGTTATACAACAAGTAAGGTAAGCTTACTGCTCTCTTTCATCCTTTTTTCTCCTGTGAATTTATGGTAATTCGTTCTATACATGTAAGAACTCACGGGACGGTGATCGGAAGCCGTGAGTTCGAGTTATTCACTTGTAGCGGACTGTTTTGTGGACTGTTTTGTATTGCTGTTGGGCTGCGTGTTTTACTACTGTTTTTTGGAGTTTTGGAGGAAGAAGGGTGTGGAGAAACACCATATAGATTTAGGGTTTTGGGCTGATAGTTCTTCGTAACATTTTGAGGTCGTTTGACACGACCACGGTGGCCATCGTATGTATGAAGTGATTAGCTTGTGCGTAGACTATTTTGGGAGGCCCAATATGATTATTATTGATGTTGTTTGGGCTGTTTGGTGATTTTTTTGAATTGTGTGAAGTCATATACATAGGGGAGGTGTTGTCCGTTTCATCGTAAAATAGGTTGTGGTCGATACATAATAGTTATGACGCTTAAATGATAACGATAGTATCGTTTCTCTTATTGTAGACTAAGGAGTTGTGACAGTTGCATAGGTTGAGATTGGGGCAGTATATACAAGGTATGTGATACTATCCCTTTTCCTTTTTTTGCACGACTCTGATTGTACATAATGCAATGAACGAGCCTCCAAAGATACTCTACTCTTAGAAGCAAGTAGTACTTATATTGTTTCCCCTCTTATGGGAGGATTGATGTTGATGTTACTTCGTTGACCTTACGCCACTCCAAAGGATTCAAAGTGTGATTCCAATCAGTCCAACATGCATTATCTATTTTACTCTACCTAGCCGCGCTATAGTCGGCCGGGTATGGCACCTATTGTGCAACTATATATATGTATCTATTTTACTCTACTGAGCCGCGCTATAGTCGGCATCTATTTTACTCTGCCAAGTCCGCGCTATAGTCGGCCGAGTATGGCACCTACTGTGCAACCACTGATCAGTTGGGTATGATGTTAACGAGCCTTATGATGGTCGGGGTATGATATGGTGATGATGAGGCCCATAGAGGCGTATGTATATGATGATTTTAAAAGGATATATATGTATATGCACATCAGGAATTGCATAATTAGTCGCCCATAGAGGCACTCAGATGTTACAGGGTGGATATTTCCTATCCCTATGCACATTACTGTTCTTACATTATGCTTTCCTGCCTTACATACTCAGTACCTTATTCGTATTGACGTCTTTTTATTTATGGACACTACATGCCGTGCTGCAGGTCCTGATAGACAAGTAGACGAAGCTCCCCCACCATAGTAGGCTGCCAGTTCAACGGTTATTGGCGAGATCCCTTCTCCGGACTTGCCGTGGTCTTAGTATGCATTTTTGCTATAGGCATTATGGGTATGTCGGGGCCCTGTTCCGGCCATGTTGCATCACTTATGTTCCTGCAGAGACTCATAGACAAGTGTCAACTCATGTATAGTGGGGATTGCCTTGTGGGCAAATTTATTTTTGTTGTATAGTTTTTCATGACAGCCTTGTCGGCCATGTTATATATATGTTTATGTCATTACCTGGAATTTTGATTGATTAGGATTAATGTTTGTCATTCATACTGATCTCGTCGACCCTTATAGATAATAATAAAGGTTAGATAAAATGTACGTTGGTACTCGACACGTAAGGCCCGGGTGCCCGTCATGGCCCTCCGGTTTGGGTCGTGACACCATGTGGCTCTCCATTGATCAGTACAGAGTACCAATTGTTTGCCACAACCCATGTATCATGCCAATGAATTTCTCCTCAAATCCCATCTTCCTCAGAACCTTTGTCAAGAAGAGCCATGACAATCTATCATATGCTTTTGTCATGTCCAGTTTGAGTACCATATTTGGACCTGCTTTAGTTCTCAAACGAATGTCTGTTATAACTTCTTGATTTAACAGCACATTTTCTGCTATGCTTCTGCCTGTTACAAAACCAGCTTGTTCTTCAGAGATTAGCTTTGGTAAAATGTTTACCGTTATGTCATGAATCACTCTAGAGAAGATTTTATTGCTGAAGTCGCTGAGACTAATTGGTCTCATATCTGAGAAGGTCAGTACCTCCTTCTTTTTTGGCAGTAGCACCAGGTTTGTGTGTGTTATACTCTTGGGAAGAGTATGTCCATTGAAGACTGCTTTCACCATATCCAATATGTCATTCTCAATTATGTTCCAGCGTGATTGGTAGAAACTCCCATTGAAACCATCAGGTTCACCAGCACTTTCTGAATTAAGTCCAAACACTGCTTGCTTGATTTCTTCCTTTGTTAGTTGCTGCATTAGTAGAGCATTATCTGTGCTTTCCACCAATGTAGGAACATGATCCAGGATTTTGAATGTTGTAGGGATGTTTGCCTCATCGAACTGAGCTTTGAAATAGTTAACTGCTTCCTCTGCTATTTATTTATTCTCTTCTAACCATGTGCCCTAACTGTCCTATATTCTCTTCCACTGTAATCTCTTCCTTCTGTCATTCATCTGTGCATGAAAGAACTTTGTGTTTCTGTCTCCATTTGTGAACCATATCATACTAGATTTTTGCTTCCAGAATTCCTCCTCTAAGGTCAAATATCTGATCAAGTCAACCTGTACCCTTTGCAGCCTTGTTCTGTTCTGTGCAGTAGGTTGCAATTCAAATTGTGCTTCATGAACTTTGACCACTTCCTCCAAGCTTACTATCTTTTGAAAGATGTCGCCATATGTTGCTTTACTCCATGTTGATAGGGCTCTTTTCAATTTCTTCAATTTGTGATTAAATAACAGGAAAGGATCCCCTATAAAGTCTGCTTTCCAGTGTTCCTTTACCACATCTTTGAAAGAATAGTGTTTTATCCAGAAATTGAGGAATCTGAAAGCTTTCTTTGTAGGTGTAGTATTTTGGTTACAAGTTAGTCGCATGGGATAGTGATCTGACCCTGTTTTTGGCAAGTGAGTGACTTCCAATTGTGGCATCCACTATTAGAGTGCACAGTTAGCTAGGCATCTGTCCAGCCTTTTGAAAATGCAATCTTCCTCTGCTCTCCCATTCCACCATGTATATATGTTGCCCTTAAAGCCAAATTCAGAGAGATTGCAGGTGTTGATGCAGTGTCTAAAGTCTTCAACTTCATTTAGAGATACTAGGAGTCCTCCAAACTTCTCTTCCTCATCCCAAATCACGTTGAAGTCACCTCCTACAAGCCAAGGCATTGAAATGTCTCTGGAAAGATTGTACAGACTATCCCAGAGCTCAATTCTTTCAGTAGCATCACATTTTGCATATACAAAAGTGACAATGAATGAAGAGTGTAACTTCATGTTTTCCAGTTGCATTGTTAATTGCTGTTCCATGTCATTTATTATCTCTACTTCGTGATCATCATCCACAAATACCCATATCTTGTTTGAGACATTGGCATAGCACTTAGGCATTCCAATCTTCCTTTTGTACCTCTCTAGTTTTTAAAATTTCTGCTTAGATTCGATGATCCCAATGAATTGAAAGTGGTGCTGTCTGTGCATATTGACCAGTCTCTCAAAAGCTTGCTGAGTGTCCAACCTTATATTCCACATGATTCCATTCATGATTGAGTGTGGGATTTAGATAGGATCCTCCTTGTTTGGACCCCTGACACTGCACTTTGATTGTCCTTGACCTGCTTTTTCTTGTCTCCTTTGGTTGATCTCCCTGCATCCATAAACTTTGGGGATATATCTACTTGTCTTGCCACATTAATGAGGTTTTGAGTGGTAGATTCCTCATCAAGATCCCTTCCTGTTTCTGTTGTTTGTTCTTCCTTTTCAGTAGCTCCTCTATGTTCTGTCAATTGTGTATTTGTGTCTGCATGGATTAGTCATGTGGTCTTTGTTATGTCACTCAGCTGTCCTTTGTTGGCAGTGTCCTCATGTGATGTAGCAACAACTTCCCTATTGTGTTGTAATCCGGCCTTTATCAGGTGGATTGATCATTTTCCCTGTAAGCTTTCTACTCTCAATTAGCCTATCTATGGATTGACTATTAGCTGCCTTTCCTCCAGAAGTCTGAACAACAGGACCTTTGAGCTTTGGCTTTGTAAGAATGTTGGGCAGACTCACTTCCAATGTTGTGATCTCATTGTTGGCCATTGAAACATCCTTATAATTATTCTTGATTTGAGGGTCTTCCATTTTGCCTTGTTGCTTTGCCTTGTCATTTACACTTTGTACATTTAGTTCTTCCTCATCAGTTGAATCTTCATCATTTCCCATGCCATCTGGTACTGCTTCTTCTACTTGTTCACTCCATAGCTTGCCTTCACTAAGTTGAATTTTGTCATCCTCATTCACCTCAGGTATCAGAATCTCTTGGCATGATTGGTTTGTTGTGACATTGTTGACAAAAGCCCTGTTGACCCAATGTCCTGTTAATTCTTTGATTGCAGTAGCTAGTGCTTTGTCTCCACTTCCAGTTACCTCTGCTTGTGTCTTAGTAATCTATAGTGGCTTGCTAGTACCTGGAGTTAAAGTTAACTGTGCTGCCATTGAGGCATGTATACTTCCTCTCATTGCTTCTTCAACTACAATCAGTTGATTATCTTCATTGGCTCTGCTCTGCTCCATTTCAAATGCTGCAAACTTGTTGTTTGTCTGAACTTTCTACGTATCTGTATTAGCTGGTTTTAATGTCAATCTACCTTTAGATTGATCTGCTATTTGTTTGACTTTGCTTTGAGTTCGATTGACCTCCTTTCGTTGTAAACTAGTGTTGTCAACTATTTTACCACTTGATAGTATCATGAGAGGTGCTGCTTCTTTTGCCTTTTTCTTAAATTTCTGCTTCTCACCAGAATTTTCATTCAGCAATTCAGGATGAAGCTTCCAGCATTCTAACATGTCATGGCCCTACAGCTTGCACTGTTTGCAGTATTTGGGTATGAAATCATACTGAACTTTAACTCATTCAGTTCTTATGCTCCTTGTAGCTTCATTCTCAATATCCATACGGACTTTCTTTGGTAATTCAGTTACCAAATCAACTAATACCTTGACTCTTGTACAGCTTGGACGGGTTTTGTTGATTGTTGCCATATCTACATGCAATGGATTTCCAACTGCTGAGGCTAAAGAAAAGAGTAAATTAGGCAGCAGATTAGGGAATGAAATCCAAGCCATTGCTTTGGACGTTTCTTCTCCTTCTTTGAATTTGGCATCATAGATCAAAGTCCTAATCTGATACTCGTATCCATCTTTTGCTTTCAGATAGTATATTGCCTTCGATGTAAAGTTGATGAAGTCTTGCTATAGGGTCAATCGAATTAGCACATGCGTATCTCTAAGCAATCTAATGTTACAATCACCCTTAATTCCACACTGAGGAGGAATTAATCTACGCAGCTCTTGAATGTCACGCCACCCATAATAGATTTTACCAATTACCGCATATTGAAGGCCTTCAATTATGTTCATTCGATCAACTTCCGCCTCTGTAAACTTGACAAAAGGCTGACCTTGCAAGAATGTTGCATTATTGAACGGTATTGGCTCGACTCAGACTGTCAAATTAGGGTTCACTATTGGGGACGAGTTTAGAGTTGAAGGTCTGAGGAGACGACTGTAATCTAGGGGTTGTTGACTGGTTGTAGTTGTGGTGGGCGTTGGGAAGTGAGAGGAGGAGGTTCGCCAGCCGGAGGTGCACCGGCCGCCGTCGCCATGGCTCGCGATGAGCTTCTTCGATGTCGTCGCCTCTCTCTCTCTCTCTCTCTCTCTCTCTATCGCCAGAGCCTCTCTAGAAACTACCCTCGAATTTTTTTGAAGCTTTGACATTAGGGTTTGAATGATAGTCGACCACCTCATTTTAGCTTTTTTTAAATGCAATTTCCCTTTTGTACTTATGTAATTTTAGTATTTTTGCATTGTATGCGGCGTAAAGACCTAAGAGCATGGAAAAGAGTTCAAAAAGTCACAAAAAGACAAGAAAATAGCAAAAAAGGCATCGCAAATATGGATATGCTATCGTAAAACCCACATGCAAGCCGCATATTTCACACCAAGATCGCAGATCAAAACAGACTTCTGGGCAAAGTTCAACGTCAAAAATGTGGTCTCATCTGTGATTGCATAACCTGTTTGCGAGCCGCATATTTCACACCGAGATCGCTGACCAAAACAGAATTCTGGGCAAAGTTCAACGTCAAAAATGCGGTCTCATCTGCGATCGCATAACTTGTTTGCGAGCCGCAGAAGTAACCGCAAACCAAACATGAAGTCTACTGAAGGAAGAAAATGTGATGCAAGATGCGGTCGCATTTCTACAATGCGGACCGCAAACCGTGAATGCGGTGAAGGTGAAACTAGGGTTACAATCTGCGATGGCCATGTCAAAAATGTGGACCGCATGTCTGTTATGTGACAGAAATGCGGTCGCAATTTCAACCTGAAAGGGCAGTTTTGTTCGATTTCTGTCCCGATTTTTGGCCCTCTATAAATAGATTTATTGGGGTTTTGTGGGCTCTATCTTGTCTGACTTTCAAGCTATAATACAAGGCATTAATATTCCTTTCTTTTGGAAGCTTTTGGGTCAAAAATATTTCACTTTGTAAGCTTTATGGCATTTAATATTCTCTTATTTTTATATTTTAGTATGAGTAGCTAACTTTAAATACTAAGGTTGTAGACCCTAAATGGGTGTTATGTTAATGAGTGTTTAACATTGAATATATATATAATAGTTTGTTGATATTTATTTACTTCTCATTCTTCATTTATTGTTGGTGGTTGCAAACATTAACAAGTGCCATTAAATTCTTGCTTTACTTGGGAAAGTGGGGTAAAATTTGGTAGAAGTAAATATCAAAGACTCAAGGCTTTAAACCTTGTTTAATAAAATCGCTTAGGAATAAATGGGTTTTATTAGGCATAAATTGATTGTTCTTAATTGCAATTCTTTTATATTTGGAAACATCATAAAGAGGAAATACTACCTAACTATTGGAAAATATTGGGTAGTCACTTAGATATCATTTGCATATCAAAAAGGACCTTCCATTAGAAATATATCATATTAACACCGGTAGCATTACACTTCATTAATGGGGACACAACCTTGCTTTCTTTAATCAAATTATTTACATTCTCAACATTTCAATTAACCTTTACCTAAAACCAAACTCAATTCATACTCTTGTTACGGTTAACTGGATAGAATTACGACTTTAGTCGAGTAACACACTAGTCAAGTAACCTTTTCACACCTATTCCCAGTGGGATTCGACTCCAACCTTGTTGGGTTATTATATTTGACATCGACCGCTTTACACTATTTATTAAAGTGTAATTTGAGCGTATCACTTGCTATCGACATCCACCCCCTCGTCACACCCCTCTAATTTTTGAAATCAGGTAAAACCGACTTGAATTACATTATAAAAGGTGCATTCAATGTCTTCGACAACCACTCATCTAAGACCATCAGAAATACACGAAGTAATGCAGATAGAAACATTAAAAGTTTGAGAATTCCATGTTGTTCTAAAAATGTCACGACCCCAAAATCCCACTGGAGGTAGTCGTGATGGCACCTAGTCTCTAAGACTAGGTGATCCAAACAAATAAAAGAATCGCCAGAAATAATGACTAAGAACATATATATATATAGCTGATAAATCTTATATAACTTCCATACTGAATAACAATTTTAATATTCCCAAAATCCAGTGAAACTGACTCATAAGCTCTACAAAAAAAGTGCACTAGTAATCTCTAAATACAACTCTGTTTGAGATAAAGATAAACAATAGTAAAGATATAGAAGGAGGTGACTGCGAGACCTGCGAACGTCGAGCAGGCATACCTTGAAGTCTCAAAGACCAAAATTCGAATCTGATAGCCATAAAGTCAGACCTAAGGAATTTTTAAGCCTTCAAATTGCCAACTTTCGGTAAAACATACCAAATCGGCCTACGGACCTCCGAATTCAATTTTGGTTATATTCCCAAGTCCAATATAACTATACGACCCTATCGGATCCATCAAAACACCGTTCCGGGGTTGTTTTCACAAAAGTCAAAACCTTGGTCAATATTTCCAACTTAAGCTTCTAAAATGAGAATCAGTCATCCAAATCAATCCCCAAACATCCGAAAATTGAATCCGACCATACACGTAAGTCGTATTACACAATGTGAAGCCACTCAAGACCTCAAACAACTAAACAGAATGCTAAAGCTCAAAATGATCGGTCGAATCATTACATCCTCCCCCTCTTAAGCAAATGTTCGTCCTCGAATGTGCCAAGAGTCTTTCCAATACCACCAAATCACTGTACAGACTCATCATACACATACACGCGGTTGATCCCACGTCACCCCAATACATATAAAATTGACGGCATCATCTCAACCGAAGATCATTCCTTTTATTCATGCCTATAAGTTTTAAACCAAATGTGCACATCCACCAAGGGCCCTATTATCACACAAACACACTATAAAATTCTCAACTAGCTGTGATAGCTTATGCGTACATCTACAAGGTATAACTAGATGACGTGACACATCGGGCATATCCCCATAGCAACAACTCTGACCACAATAGCTCCCTATTGCTAAACCAGGTAACGGTAATAGTCTCCTATCGACTAGAACCTTGTTCCAAACCTTCCCAACACTGATAATGATGCAAGAAACATGTGAAACTCATAACTAGCTCACCTAACCAACAAGCCACATCAAACGCCACCTGGGCACATACATCGTTGTCCAAACCTAACAAGCACAACTCGAATACAACTTAACATGGAAAGAGAAACATATGAGAGATCTATCAAACAAATCCAAGAGATACAACTCCATATCGTACCATACTACGAGTCCATCCCATAAGAAAGAAGCAAACCACACGCAATAACCATAACGAATCTCATCCTAACATGACCCCACAGCGGCACCTAGTCCGGTACAAACACACATATCCACAAGGAGCACAAGGTTCCAATCCTTAACTCGAAATCACAAGCAAGATAACCATCCCGACGACTAAAAACCTTCTACTAACTCAATCGCGTAAGACAAAATCACAACATATAACAGACTTCCCATACCTATAGAGCACCCAAATCACAAGTCGGGGCCGAACCACCCAGAGATCACAACAAAACCTACTGTATTAACTAACAGAAAGTCCACCCAAGCCTCATGACCGTCAATAGCGACCAGTCATAATGATAGCCACGGGTTATCACAATAGAATTCCCAACTGGCGTGAACACATGAACAGAGTACAAGAATCACAAAACATTACCACATATGAAGCAAGGTAGGATGAATCTTACTAATAAATGGGACTGAATCAAAATAATACAAATGCAGCTCCATACCAACTGCAATCATACCTAATATGACATCATCTGGTGTAGCAACCTCAGCACAACTAGGAAAAGCATAACAGTGGGCATGGCCTCCCCCTCTAGGTCGACCTCTACCCACCTGACCTCCACCCCTAGCTGGCGGTACAGGTGTAGCGGCAACTGGAGCGGAACACAAAGCCTGAATACCCTATTGTGGCACACCCATCCGGAGTCTGGATAGTCTCGCACCATGTGGCTGGTATCCACACACACAAAGTAGCCTCTCTGTTGACGTGGCTGGGGAAGTTGTCTGATATGGGTACCCTAGGACCCATGTATATCTGAAGAACCACAAGAAGCCTGAATTGCAAACTGAACTGGTTGACGCATAAAACCTCTACCATGACGCGCCCTGCCTCCAAAATAGGGGTCAGTAGATCCTCCCAGTCCACGAGGCCTCACAGCCTCCCTTTCCTCCCTCTCCTGGCCCCGTATACCCTCTATCCTCCGAGCGATCTCTACAACCTGCTAAAATGGAGTATCTGTCTCCAACTCTCCATCTATGCTAAATCTAAGACCATAACAGAGCCCCTCAATAAATCTGTCGACTCGCTCTCTAACTATAGGAACCAAGGTAGGTGCATGTCGAGACAACTCGCTAAATCTGATGGCATACTCTGACACTGTCATATTGTCCTGGCGCAGCTGCTCAAACTATGTGCGCCGCGCATCTTGGAGGGTCTGAGAACAAACTCCATCAAAAGCATCTAAGAAAATTAGGACCAAGTGAATGGCGCTACATCAGCTAGCCTACCCTCCTCATAAGCCTGTCACCACCTATATGCTGCCCCTGACAGCTGAAATGTAGTAAAAGCAACTCCGCCCACCTCAAAAATACCCATTATGCGGAGAATACGATAGAACTTCTCTAAGAAACCCCGCGCATCCTCGATAGGTGTGCCACTGAAAATAGGAGGATCATACTTCTTGAACCTCTCAAGCCTCTTATGCTCTACCTCTCATGCCTCCAGCCTAACCTGGAACCTAGACAATTTGAGCCCGCTTCTTTGGACTATGGGCGATGGGAGTCTGAGCTCCTCCCCCAGTCTGTGAAGTAGCTTGTGCAACCGAAATCAATCCTACCTAAGCCAATGCACAAAAACAAGCTCAAGAGCTGCAATAAAGTCTCCTGAAGTCCGAGGGTAGAAACAGGCGCCTCCGGTGCCTGTCTCCCAACCGGAGCTACTGGTGGCTCCTCAACTGTTGCTCTGGCTGTAGCACATGCTCCTCCTCGGCTCCTACCTCTGCCTCTGCCTCTGCCTCTGCCCCGGCAATACCGGCTCTGGGGGCAGCATCATCGGTAACTACAGTTCATGCCCTCAACATCTATAGTAGAATAGAATGACAAGGGCTAAACTTCGAAATCAATGAACTCGCACGATAGTGTAACGACCTAGCTAGTCGTCTCGTGGGTTACCACTCCGTCTTCCCCATTTCTATATCATTTATACTTCGTTATCCGTGTTTTATGTAATCGAGTTGAGTAGTTTGTATTCGGAGTGAACTTGGTAAGAAATGAGACACTTAGTCTCTTTTAAGAAGGTTTAAATTGGAAAAGCTAACCGGATGTTGACTTATGAGTTAGAGGGTTCGGATATGAGTTCTGATGGTTCAGTTAGCATCGGGAGGTGATTTATGACTTAGGAGTGTGATCGGAATTGGTTCAGTTAGCATCTGTCTTTTTAACTTCATAATTATACCCATTTCAAAAGTAACTTTCATAAAAATCAAGCTTGTAATATTTTTTCAAAGTGCGTACACGCCCTCCTTTTTAAATGGTGAACCTTAGACTTGGAATATTTTACGGACTTTAGCACCTAACTAAGTAGAGTATGGACCCTTACTTCCCCGAACCTAACCTAAGCATAAGAAGCGACCTCAGGTAGATTTTAAGGGATGTCTAACACCTCCCCCTTAGAATAACTAGAACCCTTATCTAGATCTCAACGGTTTGCAGACTATTAGGATAATAAGTTTATAGACTTATAGGTACCTTAATATACCTTAAATATTAGGTGGTGACTCTCTTTTATCAACCTTAGATGACCATTAGTTATATTTTGTTTTGACTAGTGCAAAATAGCATGCAACACCAGTCGAGTATCCAGATGGCTCTGTATGAGGCCTTATATAGGACGCTATGTCGTTCTTCGGTTGGTTGGTTTGAGCCTGAGGAGGCTAGGTTGTTAGATACTAATCTAGTTCGTGTTGCTTTGGAGAAGATGAAATGGATTTAGGAGTAGCTTCGTACAGCGCAGTCCAGGCAAAAGAGTTATACTAATAGGAAGGCTAGTGATGTGGCATTCATGGTGGGTGAGAGGGTTTTACTTGGAGTCTCGCTCATGAAGGGTGTGATGAGGTTTGGGAGGAAGGGAAAGTTGAGCCCTCGGTGTATTGGCCCTTTTGAGGTTCTAGAAAGAGTTAGTGAGGTGGCCTACAAACTTGCTCTGCCACCCAGCTTATCAGGAGTCCATCCTTTATTTCATGTTTCCATGCTTCGGAAGTATTATGAAGACCCGTCACATGTGTTGAGTTCTAGCACTGTACAGTTGGACAAGGATTTAACTTATGATGAGGAGCCGATGGCTATTTTGGATAGGCAGGTTCAAAAGCTGACATCAAAGAATATTGCATCGGTGAAGGTTCAGTGGAGAGGTCAATTGGTCGAGAAAGCAACTTGGAAAACCGAATATGATATGCGGAGCAGATACTTTCACCTTTTTGATACCCTAGGTATGATTCTAAACTAGTTCGAGGGCGAATGTTTGTCTAAGAGGGGGAGAATATAATGACTCGGCCGGTAGTTTTATGTATTCAAGCCTCGTTTCTCTATTTGATACTCCCCCTATATGTATTTGTTGTTGTATGACCTGCGGGGATGGTTGGGTTGGTTTCGGGAAGCTTTTAGATTGAATTGTAACACGTAGTTCCTAGTTTGGAAGCTTAAGTTAGAAGTGTTGAGCAAGTTTGACTTTTGTGTATTTGACCTCGGATCAGAGTTTTGATAGTTCCGTTAGACCTAGATGGTTATTTTAAACTTGGGTGTATGTCTGGATCTGGATTAGAAGTTACCTAGATTGATTGGCTCTAATTGGCTCAAGATGGCAATTTGAAGGTTTAGAAGTTCATAGGTTTGTCCTATTGTTGACTTTGCGGTTATCGATATCCATTTGGGATTCTGACCCTTAGAATAGGTTCGTATGGTGATTTATAATTTTTGTGTAAAATTTGAGGTCATTCCGAGTTGTTTAGGCATGTTCGGCGTAAGTTTGGAATTCTAAAATTTAGATGAGCTTATTAAGTTTAAATTGAGGTACAATTCATTGTCCTGATGTTATTTTGTGTGATTTGAGGCCTCGAGTAGGTCCGCGTTGTATTTTTGGACTTGTTAGTGTATTTGGGTCCCGCGGGCCTCGGGTGTGTTTTGAATGGGCCTCAGACATTTCTCTCGTGTTTGGAGTTTTTGATGTTCTGGTACTGGTGCCTTCATCGTGATTGCGGAAGGAGTCACGCGATCACGGAATGTATTTTGATGGCTGACATTTTTGCTCTTCGCGTTCATGATGGGGGTTCACGTTCGCAGAGCATGTTGGGTTGTAGCCTTCGCGTTCGCTACCTAGGCGCTGCATTCGCGTAAAGGGAAGGCCGGATAGGGTTCCCAAGCTTTTGTCCTTAACATTTCCAGGTGGGGGACTGCGTTCACGTAGGCCAATGGAGCTTATGCATCGCGTTTGAGTGTGCCAGACCGCATACGCGAAGGGTAATTTCTGGGCCAGTGTTGATTTGTACTTCGCGATCGCGAAGTAGGTCCCGCAAAGGGTATCATTGGCCAATGTGACAAAATATCATTTTCTAGGGTTTGAGTTATTATTATATTTTAAGATTGGAAGCTCGGACTTATGGCAATTTTTCAGGGGATTTTCACTACATGGATTGGGATTTGACATGTTTGGAGGCTGATTCGAGATTCTAGGGCTTTTTAATGTATTAATTTGGCTTGTTTTAAGTATCTTGCCTAACCTTGTGGGGGGATATCTCTTAGGATTTAGCCTTAATTGTCTGCTTGTGTTGTGTGAAAACCAACGTGTACACAAGGTGACGAGTGTGTACACAGAGGTTTATGTGTGGCTTGTGACCAGGTTAGACCTTAGGCTATTAATATGTCTTAATTTGAGGATGTATTGCATATGAAACATGCTTGATCACTTTGTGGCTATGCGAACATGATCACTACACTTGTTTTAACCGTAGTATTTGATAAACACTCGTCCAGCATTTTACTATGTTCAAGTCCTTGTGCAGCTTGTTGATAATTTGTGAACTCATATATCCTTGATAAAACTTTGGCACTATTGTTTGTGATTTTTATGGTACATGCGGACATGTTGAGTAGATTGTTTGGGTGATGGTACGAGGTCTTTGTCGTGTGAGTGTGATATTGTGGCACGAAGTCTTCGTCGTGCAACTGTGATATGGTGGCACGAAATCTTTGCCGTGCGAGTGTGATATTGTGGCACGAGGTCTTTGACGTGTGAGTGTGGTATTGTGTCACAAGGTCTTTGTCGTTCGACTATGATATTGTGGCATGCGGTCTTTGCCATGTCAATGTGATATTGTGGCACGAGGCCTTTGTTGTGCGAGTGTGATATTGGCACGAGGTCTTTGTCGTGCGAGTGTGATTGATATTGGTACGAGGTCTTTGCTGTGCGAGTGTGATATTAGCACCAGGGCTTTTTTGTACGAGTATGATTGATATTGGTACGAGGTCTTTATCGTACGAGTGTGATTAGTATTGTGGCACGAGGTCTTTATTGTACGAATGTGATTGATAATGTGGGCACGAGGTGTCATATTTGTGCATTTCTATTTGATGACTTGTTATTGAAGCTGAGTCTTTACTTGTATTGAATCGTTGTCACTTGTTCTGATGAGATTATTATTATCGTTTTTCTACTACATTTTCTGGTGCTAGTTTTAATATATTGCACAGGTTAGTGAGTATCACATAGCTTGAACCTCGGCACTACTTTACCGAGGTTAGTCTTGATACTTACTTTGGTAACAAATGGTGGTGTACTCGCACTATACTTTTGCATATTTGTGCAGATTCAGGCGTTGGAGGCAGCAGATCTTGGCAGTGAGCGCTTTCTTTGACCGCGAGGATTCAAGATAGAGCTGCATTGATCGTCGCAGTTCCTTGGAGTCCTATCCTTACATTGATACTGTCATTTCTATATCCGAGCAATATTATGTTTTGAGATATTCTTATGTATTCAGTTAGAGCTCGTGACTCAGTATTACTTAGTTCTAGGGAGTTATGTTTAGGATTGCCACTTTGGCCTGTATTGAATCTATTTCTGTTTTAAATTAACTCTCTGTCATATTATATCATGTTCTGTTTATTTAAATATTATTAAGTGAACGACTTACCTATTTTAGACACTATGTGTCATCACGGCTCTTATGGTAGGATTTGAATCGTGGCAATGTTGATATGCTAAAGTGAAAATACGGATATGTTTAGGTGACCGCATATGACTTTGGCCATGTCCAAAACTAAACCTAATAATGCTAAAAATGCTTTTATATGGAACTCCAATTTGACATTTAATTGCAATTGTTATATTAATCTTTTATGCAGGAGGAATTTTCACGCGGATAAAATGCTTTTTTTTTCAATGGATAAATATTTTAATCTTTTAAAAGATTTCCAAGTTCTGTGATTGAGAGAATCCAACCAGTTCAAAAGACAAAAATCTAATGTTGTTTTGTTAGGACTTAGGAAGCCTCATCTGGTCCTAGTAGGCCCAAAAGGATGGCCCAAAATCTGTAATTTTGATTGTCTTTTCCAGAGCAATCCCCCTTATCATTTTGGGATTTTTTTTTCCTAGTAATACTATAATAAAAACTTTTCTACCAATTTTCTCTAGGTTGAGTAGGTTTCCACAAATACCTTACTTTTTTTAACAATTTTTATACAATTAGTATATTAATTTTTCAAACCCGTAGGTTTTTAATACTACCGTAACAAACGCGTTCAGTTACAAGCGAACAACGTGGGATTCATCTACCTCAAAATCCCTTAATCTCCGTCCACAATCTCCATCTCTTCTTTTTCCTACCATAAACGGAGCAACAAAAATTCTAAATAGAATCCATTGAATCGATATTCTGCTACATTTGACGGAAAAAATTCATCTGGAGAAGAAAAATCACTGTTACTGTAATACAATTTTGAAGTTTGATAGCGAGTCTAATTCAAAGCCTATTAGAGATTCAAATGGTGACCATGGCAATCATGCTTCGACACTCAGGCCAATGGGATATTACTCGCTGATATGTCGATTTCAATGTCAACGGAGTTGAATCAACATAGAGTCAAGCTATGATGAGTTAATTTTAGTCATTGCTCAGCAATTATCCATAGATACCTATGTTAAAATAATGGAGATCAAATATATAGTCAATGTCAGGTGCCCTCCCACGAAAATTCACAATGATATGGGGCTACGAGTGTATATAGAGACGAAAAGGAATTACAAGGAGTTCGGAATGTATCCATTATGTTTAACACTAAAGGAATTCGCACTGGACTGGAATACGACAGACGAGAATATCATTGCAAGGTCCTTTGAAAATGCACAAAATAGCTTGATACAATTACCATACAATGGTGATACATTCAGCAGTGTTTCTGAGAAAGTAAATTTGCTTGAAGTGGATCCATGTGATGACAATGGTGTTTGCGAGTGTTTAATAATAGCAAACACACTATCTAAAAATATTGAGGTCAGAAAGATTTACCTAGACAAATATACGATTGTCAGTGAACATTATGCAGTTATGAACAAATTCCAATTCAGGGTGAAAAAGTCATGTGAAAACAAAAAGAAGAACGAAATACAGAGAAATTAGAAAAGAGCCATTGTTAAAGCAGAGTGAAGCTTGAAAATTAGACAAAATAAAGAAAGAAAACAAGATTGAAAAACTTACCCACAACTTGATTGTAGAGCAAAATTTCAAATTTCATCTGCATTGTATAAATAAGAAAGAGATTTTGGATGACTGAAAGAGAGAAATCAGATATCAAAAGCTTTGGAAGAGGAAAGAATCTGCAATTTTGGGGGATAACAGTGAGTAAGCGCGAATTTGGGTAAGCAAGATTTTGGGTAACAGTGGGTAAGGGAGAATTCTTAAGTGAGATTTTGGGTAACAGTGGGTAAGGGAGAATGCTTATGGTGGTTAAGAACAATTTTGGATAGTTATTAAAGAAAGAGAGAAGATGTTTTTTTATTCCTTTAGAAAAGGAAGTGAATCTTAAATATAAGGGGGATTACGTGTAACTGATACGCTATATTTAAGGTATATTGCGTTTCTTCTTTTCTATGATTTTGTATAAAACTAGTAAATATAGATATATAAAGTAATTAACAAGGAACCTAAATAAAGGTGGTAAATAGGTTTCTATTATATTATAACTAGGTAAAAATCCCTATCATTTTAGAGTTGATCTTTTCAAGTAATTTCTTTTTGAAGAATTAGCTTAAGTAGTTGCATATTCAACCCCTTAAATTAAAAATAATCATCGATTATATATATATAATCGTATATAATTAGTATATAATCTATGTATATACCAACTGAAAAAGTAAACTGTGAATCCGGGCACGACTATTTATACGAAGATTCCAATTGTTTTCTTACAATACGTTATAGGGGTCACTACTAGAACCTTATTAACTTCAAGATGAACTCCTTTACATTCTAAATGGAATTCTGTATATAATTTTGGGTTCATTTCAAAAGTAAAGGACAACTTTTATGTGTGAAATATTCAGATATTAATACTATATAGAAAATCATATGTTCCATTTTTATTTTTCGAAGGCCAAATGTAGCACAAAAGGTATATATAATCCTTGCATCTTTCTTGATTAAAAAATCAAACAGCATACTAAAATTTTGGGACAAACTAAAACAATTTCTAGCTGTTGAAAGTATTCTTATGATAATCATATATTTACTGCTATGTTTATTCAAATTTCATGAAATGGAAACCTTCAATTGTCTGTTCCAGAGCATGAGCCATTAGGCATCCTAAACAACTCCAAGAAAAATATCTAAGAGGGTTCCACTGAAAGGATAAAATAGGTACTAGATGGGAAAATATTCGACATTTTAAATTAGTATATTCGACTAGGTACGAATTTATATAAATTCAAGTAGAATGTAGTTACTATGATAAAACTTATTTTTACTCTGTATTTACTGTTGTATACAAAGTTGCCATACTATATTCTGTTGGGTCCCGTATCAATCATTAGGGTTGAGAGTTTTCTTTATATGATCATAAGCAATTCTCACATCATGAACTGACTTGTTGGGTTGATGTCACAACCCAAAATCCCAACCATGATCGTGATGGCGCCTCTCTTGAAGACAAGGCCAGCCAATTCAACTAAACTTCATTCAAACAGTTAAACAATACAAAAATAATATAAGTATGATTTAATAACAGTAAATTGCAAAAAAATATAGTAAACCATCCCGACTACAGCCCGAACCGGGATGTCACAAAGTCATGAGCAACTAATGAAAATCCTAATAATAAGATTACTAATACAATATCTTGGCACAATTGTTCGAAGATACTGGAAATAACAAGATAAAAGAGATACGGGGCTGCGGACGCCAACAGCTACCTCGTAATCTCCGAATCGCCGCTTTAACAGTAGTAATCAATATCTCGGAGCGGAACCGATAACGCCTGAATCTGCACACATGGTGCAGGGAGTAATGTGAGTACTTCCAACTCAGTGAGTAATAGATATAAATAATGACTGAAAGTAAGAAACACATAAGACTTAGAGAAATCCACGATGGAACAGTAATAACATGTAACATCTCAAATAGATAACATGAAGTAAACGGAAACAACAGCAACACAACCAAAAATGCAATGCAATGCAATGCAATTAAATGCAATGCAACTCATGACTATCGTGGCGGCGTGCCACTCGTTCCCCAGGTACCCGGCGCTTACTGTGGGGGGTTCAGTAGCGCAATATCTCGTGACAGCGTGTCACCCGATCCATGCACATTACGTCTC